>RJWM01006034.1:46613-87443 GCA_004363535.1 Dasyprocta punctata
AGGCTGAGGTAGGCGGAGCGTTGTGGGTTCGAGGCCGGCTTGGGCTACAACGCGAGCGCAAGGCCGGCCTGAGCTACATAGTGCGACCCTGCCTCGAAAAACCAGGGCCGGGAGTTTGGCTCAGTGCCTCAAGCGCCTGCCCTGGCAGGTGCGAGGTTGTGAGTTCAATCCCTGGTGCCGCAAAAAAAAAAAAAAAAAAGAATCAGGGCTGTGGTGAGGATGAAGCCAGCAAGTTCCCAGGGTGTACAATGGAAGGAGGCTGAGTCTCTGCAGGTGTTGACCTGGTGCTGATGGGTCCCCTGGGGGAGCACCACGTGAGGCATTGCACTGCAGGAGCTTGAGGAGTACCTGCTCCTGGCACCCCTCCCTGCTGTGTGCTGTGTGCCCACATCCCACTTAGGCAATGGGGACATCCCTGCAGGTGCTCCTGAGGACAGACTGCTGGCAGGAAAAGCTTGTTTTAGTTTGCCTAGAAAACAGCTTTATTGAGGTGTAATTTATATACCGTACATATTCACACAATTCAGGTTGTGAAATGTATCTATAGGATTATGCAACCAACCCCACAATGTAATTTAAAACCGTTTTCATTCCTCTAGAAGGAACCCTATAATCTGCACACTTATACACAGACACACACACTCCAACGATGTCTAAGCTACTTCTGTCTCTGCATACTGGCCTGTCCCAGACATGTCTTATCAATGTAGTCAGACAATGTGTGGCCCTTTGTACTTGGCTTCTTTCACTTCCCATGTTCTCAGAATTCATCATGCTGTACTATGTTTCAGTACTTCATTCTGGTTTTTTTTACTTCTTTTTTTTTTTTTTTAACTTTATGCTTTTTTGTGGAGATTAATCTTGCATTGCATAGGTTTAATCACATCTTGCTTATCCATTTACCAGTTGATAGACATGTGGGTTTTTTATGCCTTTGGTTAAGAATTGCGTTACTATGTACGTTGGTGTAACAGGTTTTTGTGAATGTATGTGAAGAGAGGGTTTTAGAGGGCCGGGGCCATAGCTCAACTGTGGAGTACTTATCTAGCATGTGGCAGGTCATAGGTTTAATCACTAACACTGTGGGGGAAAAGACATTTTAAGTGTGAGCTGGCTAGGAACTTGCCACTTTCCTGGTCCAGGCTGAAAGGGAGGAGTCTCAGGCCCTGGTGCTGCTGTCACTAGCAAATGAGAAAGCTGAGGGAAGCCAGGTCCCCAGGAGGCCTCCTTGGGACTTGCCCTGGCCCCTGGGAGGCAGCCAGAGGTTTACAAGCTGTTGGCATTTGCACCGAGCTACATTTCTTTCAGCTATTCTCAAACCAAGTGTGTTCCAGAGGCCCTGGAACTTGGGAAATGCATTCTGATTCTGGAGGTTGAACCCTCCTGGATGGAATCTTTAGGCCCCAGCAGATGATAAGCAAGAGACTATCGTATTTTGAACTAAACTCTAGCCCAAAAGGCCTGAATGATTGTCAGTAAAACAGATTTGAAACACAGAAATGCATCCTTGGCAGATTGTGAGACAGCCAACCAATCTTATTTTCTTTGCAGTAAAAGTAATCAAATATTAATCACAGCCATTGTAACTATCCTTGGCACATCCTCAGGCATTTAATGTCTTCACTTCTGCGCAGTTAAGCTGGATTCTCATATTATAGGTATCACTGCCCAATTTTTGAAAGATGAGGCTAGGAAGATTTTATAATGTGCCAGTGGCTCCCATGGCTCTTAGTTCGTGTAGCTAAGGTTTAAATCAAGTCTGCTTACCTCTAAATCCAGTCTCTTAATTGCTGAAATTAGCTAAGTCTCCATTTCAGGAATAAATTATTGAAAGAATTTTGATTAATTTGCTCACTTAAGTTAGTGCTCATGCAGTGACAGGCTGTGGTGGAGTGAGAGCATGTCTCATGTTGGAAATATTCTAGAATGAAATGCAAACTCTTGCTCATAAAGCACACATTTTGGGCATTCTTGGCAATCCTAAAACTGTAGCAGAGTTAGAACCTGCCTAGTTGAATGGTTGCTCTTATTTACACTTATTTGAATGAAAGAACATTATCTCCTGGAGATGGCCAGGCTGTGTACACCCTTCTGTACATGAGCTGGCAACGCCAGGCTTACAACTGTGGGCACGTTCAGGGAGCTCTTTGTAAAACAGTCTAAGATAAAGCCAAGGGATGCATTATACTGCTTTCTAAGTGGTATGTTTCCCAAGTAAATTTGTTTTATCACTTCTCTATAAATGAAAATATTTGCAGCATAAGTCCTTACAAGATTTTAAACATCATTTACCAAATGAGGAACACTGTAATTATGGTCTTGCATAATTGTGAAAATGAATTGTAGTACCAAACTATGAATTTTATACTTGAGACAATAGTAGGTTTTTCCACAGAAAGTTGAAGAAGTGTAGTTCATTTCCTGGCCAGGTGCTTTCATTTGAAGACTTTTGGTTGAGCATAGTACTGGTGATGAGATGTGTCCAGTCTTAGCTCAGCTGCTCCAGATTTTCCTGTTTCCAAGACGACATTTTCTTCTTCCCACTTGGTGTACCATCTTTTCTCTTGCCGAGGCTTGTGTTTAGGGGTAGGCTGGGGCATAAAAGAAGCAGTTAGCTTCTTTCCACCCTGCAAAGGCTTCACATCATGGGGCTCAGATTAGAAGTCATGAGAGGGAGGTCTCTCCCTTTGCAAGGTGAATTTCTTCCTTTGCTTGCACAAAAAGTTTGAGTCCATTTTTCTCCCCAGAAAACCAATATGTATCACATTCAGAGTGTCCTTTCATTATCCCTGGCACTATGGTTTTAGGCACATATGGTGCCTGTCTGAGTGTAGCAGGCTGTGTGTAGATAGACTTGATGTCCTCCCATTATGCAACAGTCACCCATTTCCAGTCACCCATGGGTGGCTCCTTTACCTCCTGTTCTTCAGTTTTCTTTGCACTACCATTTCCACATTTTTCAGCATCTCATTTCCAAGTGCCAAATTTGGCATCATTTAGAGACCGCATCTAACTGACTGCACACGGTCATAACCATAGAGGGATTAATTTTTCTCCCATAGCAAGAAGTCAACAGGGACAGTGCAAAGCTGTTTCTGAGGCTCCATGATGGTACCAGTAAGTCTGTTCCTTTCTCTTTTCCTTCTTCATCTTCCTAGCTGCCTGTACCATCAGCTTCCCCTCTATTTCCAAGCAGAATGAATAAGGAAGCCTCAAGGGGGAGAAGGTGACCCCTTCACACCTACAGAACAAAACTGTTGCAGAATGGCCAAGGGGACGTCCTTTCCCATCTCATTATCTGAAAGCATGTCACTTGGCCACTTGTAACCATGGGCAGGTGAGAAGATGTTGATTTTTGGCTGAGCACATTGCTGCCATGTCCAGAAACTGGGAAGAAGGGATGGGCGGTTCCAGAGGGCTGGAGCACTGCCTGTGAGGAATGTTCTGCTGCTCCCTGCTGTGCTGGCTTCTTCAGGCAGCCATGATTTTGCACAAATTATTCTGTTGCCCAGAAAGCCCCTCTGGCTTGTTTTCTCCCCTCAACACTCAACCCCCAATGCTTTTATACCCGTACACACCCCAAACACTGACATACTTTGCATATTCTTTGAGGCCACCTCAGTGCCAACCTTTTTTCCCCTTCCTAATGGGCATTGTCAGCCTCTGCATTCCAGATTTCCTCAAGGACTTACGTTTGCCCCTGTCGCAGAAATTCTTGCTTTGTCTTGAGGTGATTTCTGTCAGCCTCATGTTTGTACTGTGCAGCACAGTAGCCACCAGCCAAATAGAACTCTTGAAACTTAAATATAAACTAATCATACTTCAGTACAATAAAAATTCAGCTCCTCAGGTGCTCAAGAGCCACATTGGTCAGGGGCTGCCATGTTGGAAAGTGCAGCTCTAGAACATTCCCTGAAAGCTCCCTTGGATGCAGTGCCTACAGTGATGAGCTGTATGAAAACCTCTCCCCTACTTCAGGCGTGGGCTGCAGGATGGTGTCAAGTTCTGCTCTCTCCTGACTGACATGCGGTCTCCTAACCGAAGCAGTGAACCTCGGGCAGAGTCAAGATGTTCTGCAGCCCACATTGCTCCTAAAACAACACTGCCGAGTATGTCAGAGGTATTGTGTGCACCACTTTTAAGGAATCTGAAAAGCAGATGAAGACTTGGAAATTCCTTGTTTTACAGATGAAGAAACCGAGTCTCTGGAGACAGGACTCACCACAGGCAGCCAGGAATCTTGGTTGTGTCATTTCTGCACTTACATCTCTTTCCATAAAACTACCTGATTGCATGTCACTAGCCTGTTTTTTTTCTGAGCCTGCTCAGTTCTTGCCTGTTGGACCAGTTCCCTATTCTGTGAGAGAGGAAGTTGTTTTGCTTTTTAGCTGTCCCCCAGTGCCCACTGCATGTGGGCGGTGCTCAGGGAACATGCAGGAAACCCAAGTGTGAGCCTGTCTTTGCCAAAGATTGTTTAGTTGAAGAATCAGAAAAGGACTCCAGCTACTTTGCCTACAAGGAGACTTTAGAAATCAAGATAAGGGCACGTGCTGGGAACTGGAAGTTGTCAGGAGCCAAGATATGTCTCTAGTTGTCTCTTCTGGTTTCTTCTTTATTCTGTACCCCAGTTTGCTTGTCACTGTGACAGTCTCACCAGCCCCCACATCAGTGTGCCCTCCAAGTTCCAGAGGCACCTGGCTGCCATTCTAGCTACTCCTCCAGGGAGGGGCGGGAGAAGCACCACAGGGCTGTGGCTGAGGACCCAGCCTGCTGCCACCTGGCTGTGGGAGTGTGGATGGGCCAGAGCTGGGGAGAGGCGTAGGCTCCCGCCGCCGCCGCCACTGCCACCACCACCACCATAAGTAATGATGTCATTTTCCAACCAAAGTCAGAAACAGGACAGTGAAGGGAGGTGAAATTATGTGTGGGGAAGTAGTGGAAATTTCTCATTACTGGAAGCATTTAGAAGCCAGCTAACTTGTCAGGAATCCAGTGTATTGGTTTGTTGTTGTACCAGTGACTAAACCCAGGTCTTTGCTTATGCTAGGCAAGTGCTTGGCCACTAAACTACATTCCCAGCCCTAGACAATCTTTAATTGATATGTTTGTCCAGTAACAAGAATTTGAGATTCTTAGGGCAAAATAGTTGTTGTTTGGCTCTGTAACCAAGGTACTCCTCGAGGAGGAGAGTCTGGGGAGGCCTCACCATTCCTGCTTCCATCCTGCCAAGCCACCAGGGTCACAGGGAGCCTGTGAGGACAGCTACACTGTCTGGTCAGTCTGAGGACCTGTCACAAGGTTTGGTTCATAGATGATGCTTGATTTCTGCTGCGTATGTGATTTTAGACTCTTCACCAAGTAGGGGAATTTTAAATAAATATAAAAATACTGATTGCAACTACTTTGTAAAATTTAACATAGCTGTGGAGAAAAAAATACAAAGGAAAAACATACTGATAGTCTGTAGAAATTGTGAGATATGATTGATGGGTAATGTTTTCCCGTGTTCGTTTTCTTTTGTTGGCAGTGCTGGGGTTTGAACCCAGGACCTTTGCACTGAACTACATCCCGTGCCCTTTTAAAATTTTGAGCCAGGGAGAATATCACTCAGTTTCCCAGGCTAGGTTTGGTTTTGTCTTCCTCCTGCCTCAATCTCCCAGAGTGCTGGAATTCTGTATTCCTTTTTTGAAAATGTATAATGTAGTAACATTTCAATATTAGGAAAAATTAATTTGTCATTAAGAAAGCATTTGGAATATATTTAATCTTCCTATAGAAGACCTCACCTCCTACAAAAGGTTAAGGTGGAAACATATTTCTATCACCAGTCATGATGCTAATGAGTACTCAGATATTGCAGATGGAATCACTTCTCTCATAGGCTTGAACTGCAGGTAATGATTGGGGAATTCCTCCAATTCCCTTAATTCTGCGTAATTATTAAACATGGTATGACCGGTAATTTGAGTTGAGAGAGTGGCAGCCTCACTTTGCAGAAATCAAACCCAAAAGGTAGAGATGCACAGTGTTCTCTGGGAGGGATTTTCATGTTCCTGGTACTGTGTCATGAGGTTTTCTAGGGAAGCAGAGCGCCTGTCTTAGCTTCCATGGCCACTTACTGTCCCCTCCTTCCCAGTGGTGCTGGGGAAAGGGTCCATGACTGTCCCAAAGCACCACATTCCTCTAAGTTCAGCAGAAATAAAATTCCAGTGTATTTTCCAATAATCAGGAATTGATTTTTTTAAAATGTCTATATCCTTTTATTTACATCCGATAGCTTAAGATATCATGTTCTGTCTTCTTGGATCACCCTTTACCTAAAACCTTTTTGTTGTTGTTGTTGTTACTCTTTTTGAAATTGTGTTAGATAGGTTAGTCCAAGTCAGCATATTCTTTTTCTAAATTAAAATAGTTCATTAAAGTTTAAACTCGGATTGAAGTCATTTTAGAGTCCCTGGTTATACAATGCTTTGCTGTTTCTGCTGGGCAATCTCTTCATCAGTGATGTGGAAAAAGCAGACCTATTCTACTGATTATTTTTAGTAGCATAATGGCCAAGGTCTTGGTGTCTCAGAACAGAGCTTTGTGCTCTGGTCATCCTGCACATGAACTCCAGTCCTCCCTCACCGTCTCACAATGCCTTTGGTCCTGATCTAACTGTCTTACCCACTGCAATCAGAAATGGCTTCATTCTCAGCCTTTTGCCACTTTATTCTTTCTTTCTTTTTTGGAGGGGGGAGGGGTATTGGGGATCGAACTCACAACCTCACGCCTGCCATGCAGGCGTTTATGCCACTGAGCTAAATCCCCAGCCCTATTTTTTGAGACAGGGTCCCACTATGCAGTTCAGGCTGGCCTTGAACTCACTTTGTTTGCCCAGGCTGGTCTCAAACTCACAATGATCCTCCTGCCTCAGCCTCCCAAGTGCTGGGATTAAAGGTGTACGCCACTACGCCTGGCTCCACTTTATTCTTTGTAAATGGCATAGTCCTGACTCTAGTCTGGGGTATACACATGTGTATTGGTTTTGGTCTAAGTCTTTTTTATACCTGGATGCAAGGTATAAATGTTCTTTTATTTACTTAAATATGTCTCTCTTAATACCCAAAGTCTGGAGCTTAATAAATTCTATAGCTTAATAACCTAGATTTTTGGAGCTTTTCATGTTAGAAAGTAAAGAGGGTCTTAATCTCATGCCTCATTTTATAAGACAGGCCTACAGAACACCCAGAGGTGCCTTCCTTTGCCCTATATTTAGGTATAGCTTCTAGGGTCAGTACTCAGTGTTGGCCAAACATAGAGAAGCCTGGTTGGAGCCCCAAGGTTGAGTGGGTCTAGATTTTGGATTTGCCTTGGTTCCTTGCTTTGTAAGATGGCACTAGCAGTAACTGTCTCAGTCCCTGAGAGGCAGTATTGCATTGTGCATGAGAACTTGGGTCTAGATAAGTCAAAAGTGCAAGTCCTCAGAAGGCCACAGGGAACCTACTAAGAGAGACACATGTCTACATGCAGGGGGAAAGGGCTTGGGAATGTTCTGATTTCCTGTTTCAAACTGGTGTGAACTTTGGCAGGGTATCCTGGAGTCTCTGGTGTCCTTTATACCAAGTCTCTTTCCTTGCACGCTCACCTTTTCTGAACCCCAGAGTTTTAAACAGGGGCCCTGCAAGCTTTTCTCCATTGCATCATCCCAGCCTGCAGCCCTCTGTTTTCTTGGTATGTCATGAGGTGAAGTGAAGTACAACTCAGTGCTGGTTAGTAACTCCTATTGTGACGATTATTTCTCCTAATGACTTCTTGCCACTTGAGGGAAAAGAAGTCACATACAACTTCAGAAAAGGCCTAGTTGGCTGGAGAGTCAATGTAGTGTGCTGGTCAACAATAGGTTTAAAATTTTTCTACAATTATTTTTAACCATGCTAAAAAAGCCAAACAACATAAAATTTAAAATTACCATCTTGGCCATTTTTAAGTGTTAAGTTCAGTGATACTAAGTAATGAATCTGCAAAACTTTTTCATCTTGTAAAACTGAAATTATACCCATCAAACCACTGTCCATACCCACCAGCGCCCACCCCCACAGTGGCCCCTGGGAACCACTATTCTGCTTTCTTTTTCTATAACTTTGGATACTTTAGGTGTATCTCATACAAGCGGAATCATGATCAGTATTTGCCTTCTTGTTTCTGGTTTATTTCACTTAGAATAATGTCCTCCAGGTTCATTCCTATTGTATCATGTGACAGAATTTCTTTTTTAAAGGCTGAATTATACTCTCTCATATGACTATCACAGTCAGTTTGTTTACAACAAGCGATAGACATTTACATTACTTCTCAGCTATTGCAAATAATGCTGCTATGCATATGAGTGCAGATATTTCTTCGAGCTCCCATTTGCAATTCTTTTGAGTATATATCCAGAAATAGGATTCCTGGATCATATGGTATTTCTATTTTTAATTTTTTGAGGAACCTGTTTTCCATAGCTACTGTACAGTCCTACTGACAGTGCTCAAGGGTGCTAGTTTTCCTAGATCCCTCACCCACTTTCATTCTCTGGTTATTTCGAGAGAGGCCTTCCTGATAGGTGTGAGGTGATATCTATCTCCCTGATCCGCACTTCTTTGGTGATCAGTGATGTTGAGTATCTTCTTATGTCTTGTTGGCCATTTATGTATTATCTGTGGAGAAATGTCTATTCAAGTTCTTTGCCTATTTTTTAATAGAGCTGTTTGTGTTTTTGTTATTGAGTCAAATATGATTTTAAATCTTACATTCTGGCTCCTCCATTTAGTTGTTTTTTTTTTTTTTTTTTGGTTGGTGGTGGCATCAGGGGTTGAACTCACAACCTCGTGCCTGCCAGACAGGCGCTTAAGCTACTGAGCCAAACTCCCAGCCCCTTGGCTCCTCCATTTAGGAGCAGTTTGCCTAAGAGCAGCTGCTTACTCTCCGTGGGCAGCCATGTCTGCAGCTGTAACAGCACAGGACAGTGCCCCCCACCACCCCATGGAGGCAGGGGTGTGGGACAGTTGGTGGAAGCTGTTGTCATATAACGCATGCTGCACACGTTATATGTAGAATTTAAAGGGATAAAAATAGAAGCTGCCTTCTCCACAAATGCCATTCTTTAATTCCACCCTTACCTTCTTCATGTTTAGTCCATCACTGGACTTTTAGGAATTTTTGGAGATTGTAGTATTTGGAGAAGAGTCCTGTTGCCAAGAAGAACCTTTCTGGGGCTCCTGGGCAGTGCTGGTTCACAGAATTGCCTCAACTTTCGGCAAAGCGCCTGCGGTGGCCTGAAGTCACAGCCCAACGAAACTTGGTTCCTTCAGAGGTGGCTTGATGTCCCTGCATTGCCCCATGCCCCTCCCCTGCTAAGCAGCCATGGGCTTTGAATTGAGGGGCAGAGAACACCTCTGCCAGTGTGCTGAGAAAACCTGGTGAAGTCCTTTCAAAACTCTTGATGGGGAGAAACAAAGGACAGGGAATCACTATAAGAAATTAGTCATACATGTTTTGTTCCTTAAAGGCTACCCAGCGGAAGGTTAAAGAGCCTGTGGCTTTCAGGATGTCCCTGAGACTGACAGGTGCATCGGGGTGAATCTGGCTGTGCAGGGACATGGTGACCTGCTGGGCAGGATTGGTTTCCTTGAAGCTCCGAGAAACTTAAGCACAGCTTTTAAGGTCAGCTTGCAGTGTTTGGTTTTCCTCTGTAGGGCCTGCGTGTTCAGGAAAGCACCGCTGCTTGCGAGGGCCGATGTGCATGGCTTTACCCAGTGACTTTGTTCGGTCAAAGCATTTGGTTTCTTCGGCCTGGCCTCCCATCTTTGTTTTGTCCTGTGCACTGGTATCTGGTTGCATGTTGCAACTCTCAATTCCGAGCAACTTGGAACACAAGCATGGTGTGCTAGGATTGCCTTATTCAGTTATGGTCAGTGGAGACATTTAACAGGATATATTGCCTCTGTAATGCGATTTTTGGCCAAGTAAACTGTGGTAATGTTTAAGAAGTTTGTTTACCACACACACAAAAAAAATAGTTTTCAGAAACACTTGAACTCAGTTTGTCTAACTCATGAAACAGATTGCATTTAAGCATTTAAAATCTATCAAGTGTATTTTAAATTGTTTTTTAGAAATAGTTCAGCTTGTCTAGTCTAATTTAACTCATGAAACATTACATTTAAGCATTTGAAATCTATCAAATTTGTTTTTATTTTTATTTTTGGAAACAAGTCTCACTGTTGCACAACCTGGCCTCTTTTGACCTCCTGGCCTCAATTCCCCTGCCTCGGCCTACCAAGTAGCTGGGTGTGTAGGTACATGCCACTGCACGTGGCTATGTCAGAATTTTAAATAAATTTCAATGTACTGACTTTATTTATTTTGGCAGTACTGCGAGTTGAATTTAGGTCCTTTTCACTGGGCTACCCCAGCTCCTTTTATTTTTTTTTTAATTTATTTTTTTGAATTTTGAGGCATGTTTTCCCTAAGTTGTCCAGACTGGTCCTGGATTTGTGATCCTCTTGCCTCAGCCTCCCAGGGTCCTTGGATTGCAGGTGCATGCCACCCCAGCTTCAGCGTACTGACTTTTAGGAAACAAGCTGTCTCTGTGGTTAGGCAGCCTGTTTCTGCTTCCTAGATGAGAACACGGAGGTGTGAGAAAACACGGCTCAGACCTGTTTCCCAGCTGCCTCACAATCTTGGGTACCTTAAATGAAGGCTGTTTCCCAAGTTGGTTGCATCCAGGACATGGGTCCTTATAAGGAAGACAGTGTGACGGGGGCTTTCCAGGTGGAAAGTTCGCATTTCCACATATAACTCAGTGCACATTGTGTGAGACTGGGGAAGAATTGGGTGTCAGTATTTTAAACTTCTTATTTCATCTTGTGGACTTCCCCATCCCCTCTCCCCAGCGGAGCACAAAAGTATTTCCTAACTCTTAGGTCATGGGTTTCCTTTCCTGGATTCTGTCCTCACATCACATCCTGATAAGCATTGTGCAATGGACGGGTGGGGTTGGTGTTTGCAGTCAGATGTGTGCTAGGCAGGCAGGAGGATACAGGGTGGAGCCTGGCAGTGTTGCACCGGAGCTCTTAGCAGTTAGCCCCTTGTCGGCTACTGGCGCAGAGTTCTTCAGGACCAGGCACCATGACTGCAAGGAGCAACCTGGCAGGGTTTCCTCACAGCTTTGGCAATCACCTGTGCGCACCCTGACCTCCTCTGCCTCTTTCCCTAGAATGATTCTCATATTCTCCATGCAACCTTCTCCCTGAGTTCTTTAATGACATCACGTCTCACTTCCTTGTTCTTCCCTTTCCCAGCAGTTCCTACCAAACATCTCTCAGGCAGTGATGAGACTCTCCTCTTTTTTGCTGATTTCTAGTTGAAAATTCCCAGTGCCCCCTCTGGACATGCGGCTTAAGTGTCCATGTCCTGTCCAGACCCCTGTATGTGAGCCAGGGTCACAGCTGCTGCCTTCTGAGCCTGGCGCCTGCCTGGGTGCGCTCAGAGGCATCAGACTCTGTGCCCCGTTGTGATGCTTTGAAAGGTACTTAAGGACCAAGGAGACGCACAAGTCGCAGTACTGACAGAACCCCTAAGTACAGAATTGAAGCCTCATGTAAGCATCCAAAAGCCAAAGAGAAAATACTATCTATGGGTGGTAGGTAACTTTTCTTTTTTAAAAAATAAACCTTTTCAGTAAAAATAAATGTATTTATATACAGTTTCCCTGAGAACAATTAAAATTGCTCATTTTCAGAGAATAAAAAGCCAGTCAGTGTACCTGAACATCTTCTGTTGGGCCAGAGGTAGAAAAATCGGTCAACTTTTCTTTGTGCCATTGTGGTACCATCGTGTTACTACTTCACCTGTCCCTGTCCCGTGACTGCCACTCTGTCAAGCCCATTTGAAGACCTCCATGGCCACAGTGGCTGTTCATTTTGACTCTCATGGTGTTTTCTTTGTAACACAGTCTTATCATTATGAAGATACGCGAAGATAGTTCTTTATGAAAGTCCAACATTTGCACATGAGATACAGACCCTGCTCAACATTGGATAGGTTTATTGTGAGTTAGTGAACATGTCAACATACCAAGCGCACACAGTTGTACACAAAGTCTTGTACTAGTGTTGGACTGAAAGTGGATTTGATGCTAAATAAAGGAGAATGCAATGGTCGTCAGGAACACCACAAACCCAAGGGAGAAGGAGAATGGGGAGATGCTGGGTATCTGACCACACTAAGTTCAAGATCCATAATTGGAAAACTGCTACAGTCAGAAAGAGTTTTTTAAAATCCCTGGAGAATTAGGGGCCAGAGCTGGACAGGAGATGCACCCCAGTAGGGTGCTGGAAGTCCTGTGGTAAAGGAGCAGCTCTTCTTCTGATGGCTGCATAGCACAAGCTGGAAAGCAGTGCTCTTAGCTTGTGGTAGTATATTTTTTCTGCTTGGGTTGGGTGACTCATCAGTCCAGGTCTCTGTTTATGTTCAGATCTGAAAGGACATTTATTATTTCTATAATAGTATGGGTGGTTGGTCTAGGTCAACAGGAAAGGGCTATTTTCTGAATGCATTTCTTAAGAAAATGGTACTAATTTTAGTTCACGCAGTTGGCCTTTGGCAAAAGTAATGTGATTTGACCCGTGTTTGAAAAGTAAGATACATTTTTAAACTTTATTTGATGGTCGCCCATAATGCGTTGAATCATTGTTTAATTAATTCGAAATAATTTATTTAGAAGATATGCCGGTTTCCTTGTCTCTCAGTGTCACATATTGTGACATTGCCAGTTAAGGTAAGTGACTGAAAAGGTGCTGAATGCCAAAAGCCAGGTGCTCTCAAACTTTAGTGTGCATTAGAATTCCTAGTTGTGCAATCACAGGTTGCTGGGTCTTTCCTGGAGTTTCCAGTAGGACTGGCTGGCTGGGGCCCAGCCTGTGTTTCTAACAAGGTTCTAGGGATCCTGCTGCAGCAGCTGCTGCTGGCAGGGAGACTACATTTTGATAACCTTGTTACCAGGTTCTATGGACCTCATTCCTTGTACTATCGAAGGGGACAATCAGCCAGATCTTGCCTTCTGTGGCCACAGCTGGGTCCATGCAGAGTAGTTTTGACAGCAGCCACAGTCATGGGACATCAACAGCATAAGTGAGGCATGTTGAGTGGTTGGGCATCTTCTCATAAATACGTGTGGATGAGATAAAGGGGCCAAGTGTGGGCACTAATCTGACAAGCCCCCATTGTGCTTCCTGCTCACTGGCTGTCTGGCACAGACTTGGCAGCAAGTTAGTTTTCCACCTCTTTTCCTGTATTGGGCTGGAGGTCGTGCTTAGCACAGAACCCCTCACCACATGACCTGACTCATTTCTTACCATCTGTGTGTCCTGCCAGCTTCTTCCCTGGACGCTCTTGCTGGGTCCCTTCGCTGCTCTGATTCCCCCACATGTCTCAAGGATGATCTTCCCTGTCTGCTCAGGACTAAGCTCCTGACTGCCCTTTCCGTGTCTCCTCCCCACCCCTGGCCAAGAAGGGCCTCTCTTCTAGGTCAGGTGTCCCACAATGGCCCTCCGTCCTCACCACCCTTGTAGGCTGTTCTTGTGCCACGTCTCACACTGCCCTGCAGTGGGGCCCACGCCTTAGGGACAGGGCATAGTTTCATTTCACCATTATTCTGGGATGAAGTGAATGGATGATTGGTCACATGGGGGTTAACTCTTTATTTGTAATATGTAACTTACAGGGTTTTATGTGTATAAAGTTGCATATGTGTCTGATACCATATATATACACATATACATATATATTTTTTATAACAGTTTTGTATAATTTAAAACCACCCAAAAGAGCTGCACCCCCGTGGCTGGGGCTCAGCATCTCATACCCCACAGGGCCTTGCCCAGCTCTGTGCTCTTCTGTGTGTACCTTTCCCCGGCCCTCTCTCCTCAGTCCCTCTGACTTCTCTCCCTTCTGCTCAGTCTTCCCCGGGAAGCTCTGGGCTGCCTTGATCAGCTCTGGGCTCCTCTCGTGTTTATTATCTGTGCATTGGTGCAGAGCTGTGAGTGCATGGAGGAGGCTCCTGAGGATCCAGCTGGGCAGGGAGTGGCAGGAGGAAGCAACCCCGAGAGCATGACCTCAGAGCTGCGCTTAGGTGGAAGAGGCAGTCGGACAGAACCCAGAGGTCATCCCAGTCCTCATGGGAGAGGCCATTGCTCCCCATTACCGCCCCATGACCAGCGGTCCTAGACATGCCAAGGCTGTGATGATGGGCCTTCTGTTGGTGAGGGGGATCCCTGGGACCACTTATTTTCTTTGTGGAACAAGTGTTTGTCTTCCCCAGTATTCTTCAGTATTCCAGTGTTTTTGTTTTTGTGTTGTTTTAAATCCCAAACCTGATTGATTGTGGAGAAGTGTAAGCAACAGAGAGATTTTGTCAACTGATTCTCTATTTTTAGAACAAATTAAACAGTGATGTTAATAAGAATTCAGCACTTACTGCAGCCCCAGTCCAGTCTTAAGTGCTCTCACAGATTTTCTATTCAATCTTCGCAACAAAGCCATGGAAGGGGGTGCTGTTGATATCTGTGATTTATGGGTGGAAACTCAGGCCTAAAGCAGTCCGGGAGCATGTGTGTTTCCTGGGAGGGAGCAGCGGCGCTGGTATGGTATCGTGCTTCCTGCTTTCCATCTCGGTGTTCCAGGCATTGGGGTGAGCCAGCCTGGGATCCCAGTTTTAGTCCTGGTTCCACCAGTGGGCTACAGTTAACTCTGTGTTCTGGGCTTTGCCATGGAGGGATGTAGGCAGCACATAGTTTTTTCCTGGTGATTCTGAGGACGACACTGGTGGGTACTGGTAAAGCTGACTGCCTGGCACATAGTAGGCACTCAGAAACTGGTTGTGGGGCCCTTCTGAGCCTCAGTTTCCATAGCAGGAAGGGGAAAGAGTTAAGCAAAGTCATCTTCTAGCATCCCTTTCAGCTGTGTGTTCCTGTGAGTGCTGACCACATCCCCTGTGATCCAGAAGAAGTAAAGAAAATGACCCTGGGGTGGCGCAGGGAGCTCTGGGGGTGATATGGCCCAGCTTCTGCACAGCCCTCAGGGCTGTGACTCCCTGTCCTGGGAATCAGCGTTAGGTGAGTGGTGATAGGAAAGAGCGCTATTACAAAGATTAGCATTTTATATTCTAAGGCTGAATATTCATTTCTTTTCTGTTTATTATCTTTAATCAAGAAATGAGAGCCCAGAGCTTCACCTTCAAAAAGTTCCCTTGCGAATTGAAAAACAAATGCTATTTATTTCTGAGGCTAGTTTTATCCACACATTAAGTTTTGTCCACAGCTGTTCTTAGTTCTTTCCAAGTTCCTATAGCCACGGCCTCCTGACCAAGGTGGGGAAGTACAGCTCTTGTTGCTAATACCTCTGTGAATGAGCTAGGCCCGGAAAGAGGAAGCCAGAGTGCCAGCACGCCAGTGGGGCCGGCTGCCTGCCCTTTCCTCCAGTTCTGCACTCCACCTGTTGCTCTGGGTCCCCTTCCCCAGACTCCACCACCACGACGCAGTCCTGACTACTTCTCCTTTGAGCTGTTTATTCCCCGCCATAAACTCGCCAAGTCTGGCTTTGGTTTCTTCATGCCTTGTCTCCAATGGCCTTGAAACGTATCCCACACAGCTGGCTTGGGAGAGGACAAGGAATAAAGATCTGCAGGGCCCCTCCTTGCCTCTCCTCCTGGTTTCTACTTGTCTTGGCTCCTTTGGAAGCCAAGTTGTGTCCCTGTCTCTCCATCACGTCCTTTGACTTTTTTTAATATTATGTGCCAGGGCACTGCCCCCTCCAGTATACCTATTTAATGCTCATGTTAGCCCTACAAGATAAGCATTATTAGACAAGTTTTCATATAAAGAAACAAAGGTGTAAAGTGATCAGGTAACCTGTTTGAAATTGACTACATAGATTCCTGGGAAGCCAGAGTTGGATCCCATACATCTCCCTCCAGGCCCCATGCTCTTGACCTGACAAACAGCAGAAATCCATCCTTTTTTTCTTGACTTCTAAAACACATTCTTTGTGTATCCATTACTCCAGTAGTAAAGTACTTCTCTCAGTCACCCTGTTGAAATTTGAGGAACTATGTCTTATTCATACCTGAATTTCTAGCATCATTCCTTGCATATAACAAGAACTTAAAAATATATTTTTTTAAACTAAGTGAATATTTTAAAAATATGTTTTCCTGTAGCTAGGCTATAGAAAATGATTCTTACTTTTCTGTAAAACATCCAAGGAGGTCCTGACAACACGAAGCGGTTTGGATTAATGAGACTCTGTTCGCAGTGGTTGTTTGTATATAGGGCACGAATGCGGCAGGGAACAGCGGTCTTTGTCCTCTTGGCTTCTGCTGCCTGCTTTCATCGATGTGAAGTTGTTCGTATGTCGCCAACAGTTTTGCCAACATTAAATCTACGCAGTTATTTTACTGTTTTCTAAAGAAATTTTCTTCAGCTGTTGGTGACAGCAGATGCTGCAGATGTTAATCCCTGTTAACTCTTCCCCAGAGACTTCATGTTCAGTTTTAATGCTCATTTCTAAAATCTGCTCATGTTGCTAAAACTGAGGTCTCAGAACTTTTTCTTTTGGCATGGGAGTTCAGGATTTTCTGGCGACATGGAGAGAATTATAAAATGCTCAGTTGTGGGTTGGCACACAGCAAAAAGTAAGAAAATTGGAGAACACAGATCAGTCTTATTTCCCTCCTGGAGTTCTTTCTTACAGAGCACTTAACACAGGCACTTAGAGTCATGTCTATAGAAGGAGAACTGCAGCGCAAAACTAAATGTCTGTGTTGTGTGAAAGTACAAGAAAGAATCCCTGTATCTTGCACGTTAGAGAGCCAGTTACTAGACTGGTAGGAGCTTGCGTGCCTGTGGCATTGTCTCTCTCTCACAGCACTTACTCTGCTCGTGGCAGCCGTGTGCTGTTACTCTCTTCCCTGCATATTTACGTGCAGAGGGAAAGGAGGATGCAGCAGCTTAGAGTTGTTGGAGAATAATTTGGCATCTAAAATATCAACACATGAGTATAATTCATATTTATAATTCTATTGGGAGTGTTGCAGCAGTGATTTAAATGGAGGCAGTTGTCTCTTGGGGCCCCTGAGTTATGACTGGTTTTAAGATTTTTAGAACTTATTGTTTCTGAAACCTACATAATTCATGTATTCTGTATCCTGTCCTTAGAGATGTCAGAAGAGTGAAGTCTCATCTTAGTGTGTTGTTGTGGCTCTTTGACTTTGTGGCTTTGCAGACTTTGTAAATATGTAAAACTCCATGTCTGTCCCTGCCTTCTCCAGTTGGACAGAGGGGAATATCATTTCTTATATTTCGCACTGAGGGACTGGAACACAAAGAGGCCTGTGTGTTTACAAAGGAGCACCAAAAATCTGGCCCAGGGACAGAGCAGCCCTGAGCTCAGCCTCTACTTACCGAGCTGTGGTTTTCCACGTTGGCTTCTAGGTAGCACTGTCAGCAAGAACACAAGGCAAAGAGAGAAGCCAGACCCCCACCGTTGCTCTGGAGAACAAAATCACTCATTTTATTTTTCTCCTGCCATGCTTTAGCAGGCATGTTTGGGAGTCCTCGTCTCACAAGACGGTACCCAGACACACTCACACACACAGGTGCCAAAGAGGACTGACTGCGAAGACATGACTCAGTCTCAAATCTTTTTGTACTGATAAGAAAACAGCTTACTCGCACAAATGTAGCCAGGCCAAATTTAGAATATTTTAGCTATCCCGTTTATAAATCACTAAGCTACTTTGTAACTAGGTTATTCTTTACATGAGCAAAAGTAATATTTTTTAAAAATTGGCTCAATAATTTTTACCACAGTAAATAAATTTGAATGAAGAGAACATTTTTATCCCTCTCTTGAAAGTAACATGGTAGCAGTTTTTCAGATACTCAAGAGGACAAAGGCCATGGTAAACAGGAAGGAAGGATTAGAGGAAGATGGCCTGGTGAGTGAGTCCTTGTTCTGTCAGTAGGATTTAGAGAGGGAAAGAACTCCAGGTCAGCTGCACCTGTTGCTCAGTGGGTCGCACTCTGTTGACTGGTGGGGCCCTGGCTGCTCTGCACCTACGTGTAAAGATGCCTTGCTCGTTCCTGTCTCCACTCTCCTGCCTGCCCAGGACGTCTCGGAAGTTACTTTTTGGAAATGAGAATTCTTCGTACACCAGTGAGAGTGTAAATACTTCCGGTATGAGATGGAGCAGAACTTTAATTATAACTGCCTGGTGCAGCAGAGGTAGTAAAGAAGAAAGCAGGGAAAAAAAAGACTCAAGTAGAGTCTGAAGCTGCAGGATAAGATTTGATAAGAATAATAAAATTCCTTTTTTGTTTATTTATTGCTAATTTTCAGTTTGGAGGTTTTTTTTTTTTCAAAGAATAAAAATGATACAGAATTTCAAAACCAGATATTAGGAGGTTGACTATGGTTACTATATTGTATATTGTTATCTTCAAAGTAGTTGCTCAGATTACAAGATATAGACATGAAAACTTAATCAAACAATATAAGCACAAATGTCATATACATTTTTAGGGGAGGGGTTGATTTGTTTTCTGTATTTTACAGAACGCTTTTTAATCTTTGATTTTAATCAATAGGCTTGAACTATTTTCTTTAATTTTGATTATAAAAATGTTATAGGTTAGAAAATACAGGAAATAAATGAATAACTACATGTCCAAATCTAGCCCCTACTTACCTCTTCTACTCTGTACCTAATTAAGCACCTGCTGCATGCCAGGAGTTGTGCTCAGTGATGAGGAACCCTTCTAGACATGACAACAGGGTTCTAGCTTTTTTAAGCCTTATATTGAGTGGGGTGCAATTTTGATTTATTTCTTTCCAGTAGTTTTCCTGAATCCTTAACATGTTCATGATGGGACTGTAATTTTTATTTCTCACTGCCAGGTGATGTGAGCCACTGGTGGTACACATGTGGCTGTCCCATGCATGACAGTATCACTTCTACCGGTGGTACAAGCTGCCTGTTGGGACAGTCATGCAGGTACCCCTGGTGGTCCAAGCTGGTGGGAATGTGTTGATATGAGAGCTGACTTATGTTGTGTTATACTGTATGTTGTACTCAGTTCTATGCGTTTTATATTCTGTGAATTAACTTAGTGAATCTGATGCCACTGTGAGGGGTTAAATGTCTTTCCCACTCAACACATTGGGAAACTGAGGCTTAAAGAGATGAGGTAACTTGCAAAAGATCACCAAGTCAGTAAGTAGCAGAGTCTTAATTGACACCCAGGTAGTCCAGCTCCAGAACTTGCCCTGTTAATCACTAAACTGTGCTGCCTTCAATAATATTTATAAAATTGAGATGATTTTTTTATTAGTCAGCGTTGTGTTACTGCAGTGAAATTCCTGAGGTGACTAATTTGATAAAGATAAATGGTTCATTTAGCTCACAGTTTGGAAGTTCGTGTCCAAGATTGGGTACTCCCACTGGTTTAGGCCTCAGGTAAAAGCACCAGATAGCAATGGCAGAAGCATAGGTAGGAGGGATTGGTCACATCTTAAACTAGAGAGCAGAGAGGAGGAAAAGAGACCAGGGTTTCACTGTCTCTCTTGAAGGCAATCTCCAGTGATGCATAGACCTCTTAGAGGTCCTACTCTGGGGACCACTCCTTTCCATGTGGACCTTTGAGCCACATTTGGACTTTAGCAATACTATATAGACTATTGTGATTCCTGTATTTTTGTTGAAAATTGAATGAACATTCGTCCTCCAGTAAAGTGCGTAAACTGTCTACTTACTTCTTACCCCCAAAGGAAGTAGAATTTTATTCATTTGTGTAGCAGAATGGTAATGAAATAATCTGTGAAGCCTGTAATTTAGAGCTCTGCATTTAAATGCTTAAAGAGCTCAAAAAATCTTAATTAATGCTTATTGTATTTTTAATCCAGTAATTTTAAAGGAAGTTAAGATGCGTAAGTGATTTTAAGAAATTAAACTTTTTGTTCTTTTATTTGTTCTCTTAGATTTCACAGTGGGAAAATCAGTATGACTTCAGAAAAAATAGTGTGCGGTTAATACCAATGACTGTTCTGGAAATTAAATTGCACCATGAAATTGGTTGGACCTGTCAGCTGAAAGAGATCGTAGGTTGTATTTTGGGTGGTTGTGAGGCTCAGGTTTTCTCACTGCATGTGTTAGGTTGATGGTTTTATTTTCAAAGGTTCAATTTAAACCGGGCGTGGTGGCGCACACCTTTAATCCCAGTACTCGAGGCTGAGGTAGGACGAGCATTGTGAATTTGAGGCCGGCTTGGGCTACAACGCAAGCGCAAGTCTGGCCTGAGCTACATAGTGCGACCCTGCCTCAAAAAACTAGGGCCGGGAGTTTGGTTCAGTGGCTTAAGTGCCTGTCTGGCAGGCGTGAAGTTGTGAGTTCGAGCCCCCGTGCCACAAAAACAAAACAAAACAAAAAACAAAGGTTCAGTTTACACAGACGTCCCAAGAACATGTTATACCCTATGAAGTCAAGTTGTATGGGAACCTCTACTGCTTTTCCTAGCAAGAGACTCAGTGAACAGGTGGGACTTGCTCTGTATGTGTCTGGAAGGTGGTTGTGAATTATGACAACAGTGTGTACCAGAACATAGTTTCTGCAGGGAAGAGAGGTTCAGATTCTAGATATACAAAGAGATTGAAACTAATACCCAGAAATTTAGTAATTGACAACATAGGAAATATTTGGTTGTGGTATCTTGTGGGACCAGATGGGCTTCTGAGCTAGGTAGATGTGGGTTAGAATTCCAGCGTATGTGTTTATCACTGTATGAACTTGTGGAAATCATTGGGCCTTCTCGAACCATATCTTCCTTGTCAGGCTAGTATCTCCGTTTGGAGATTGTCACCAGGGTTAAGTAAGTCTGTGTAAAATGACTGACACAGCTGGGCATATGGGTGCACACCTGCAACCCCAAGTCCTTGGGAAGCTGAGGCAAGGAGTCTTTGGGAACCTGGGGACTTAGCAAAACACTTCTCCAAAACAAAGCGGAGAGGGGACTAGGATTGGGAAAGCCCTGGTTTCAATCCACGGTACCTCCAAAAATGCCCAGCACTTGTTAGAGTCTGTCAGTGGTCACTGTTACGAGTTAGTATTAAATATATTTTAATCTTCTTTCAAAGTTCTTAGACCTGTAGCACAGTAAGATGCACAGTGTGGACTGCTTAGGTGTGGCTGTGCTCCTTCCAGCTGTGTGACACAGGGCAGTACTTACACTCCCTATGTTTGCTTTTCTTTAAAATTAAATAGTTATAACTAGATACTATAACTAGGGTGGTTGTGAGGATTAAATAATTCTGCATGTAACCCTTTGTCTTATTATCAGTAATACAGTTATTAAGTAACTTTTATGCAAGAAGATAAAACAATTACACTTTTAAAAATAAGCATCTTTAATTATTTACTGAGTTCTACAACTTCTGATTACAGTGATGTATCATTGTTTCATGTTAATGGCTCAGACCTAGGTTATTCCAGTACATATTGAAACATAAATTTTTAATGTGGTGATCTTTCTAGGTTTTATCTAAATGAAAAGAATTTGCTTATTTAGCACTTTTTGAATATGGTTAAAAAAAAATGTTGTTGAAAAATGACCATTATGGAACTTTCTTTTCCTTTTTCAGATTATTCAGAGCTGGGGGAACTTCCCCCAAGGTCTCCTTTGGAGCCAGTGTGTGAAGATGGGCCCTTCGGCCCTGTTCCGGAGGAAAAGAAGAGGACATCGCGGGAGCTGCGGGAGCTGTGGAGAAAGGCCATTCTGCAGCAGATACTGCTGCTGAGGATGGAGAAAGAAAACCAGAAGCTACAAGGTGGGTTTGAAATGGAACAGGCTGGATTGTACCTGATCTTGGCTCTGAAGTGAACCGTACCAAATATAAGCATGCATTCCTAAAAAATAAAATCAGGATAACTTTACATATCTTCAGTCTTACCTGTTTACTTTTTCAAAGTAATGTCAACATTACTTACTTTGTGGAGATTGAAATATTTCATCAATTACATTAATTCCTATATAGTCATTAGCACAGTGTCTAGAGCTTCTGAGATACAGGCTGCAATTTTTTAAGCTCCAGCCATCTAAAAGGGTGCTATTTTTTTTTCTTGTATTTTGTTTTCTTTTTTACTACTTTATCCTCAGCCACAGTATTCCTGGGTATTAGGTATCAAATGATTCTGTTTGAGTCCTTAAAGTTTGTAATCTCATTCTATGCCTTTTTAGTGAGTTGCAGGTAACATGAAAAAGCACTGGCTGAGCTCTACCTGTACTGGTTGATTTAAACATCAGAATATGACACAGAGCTGGAAAATATAGATTTTATTCATTTCCTGTTCCATGCCAGCACTAAAACCAATCAAATGATTTCAGAGTAGTTTAAGAAGCGAAGTGTATGAGCCTGTGGAAAATCATGGGCCGTAGAGGATAGAGAGCCGCCTGGTGTGAAGCAATCAAGATTTAGAGGGCAGAGTCTGAGGATACTCTTTTAAAGGAAAGCTATAGCAGGAGTCAGTCATACTGTCGTTGCCCAGAGTAATTGTAGAATTAGAGTATGTTTCATTGAGCGTTGCCTTTGATTGCAAGGTTTTTGTCTTTTGGTATTGATTTTGATGTTTGTATGAAAATAAAGCCACTAATACGCCAAGTCTAAAGACTAAACTCCTGAGAATGTGTGGCATGCTGTGAAGTCCAGTTGTACTGGAACCTGCTGTTCTTACCTATGGTTTTTTTTTTTTTTTTTTTTGGTGGATTTTTGTTGTAGTTTGTTTGTTGTTAGTTGTTTTTATATTTTGTTTGGTTTTCGTTTTGATTCTGGTTTTTGAGACAGGGTCTTGCTGTGTAATTCAAACTGGCCTTGAACTTACTGTTTAGCCCAGGCTGGCCTTGAAACCTCACAACAATCCTCCTGCCTCAGCCTCCCAAGCGCTGGGATTAAGGTGTGTACAACCATGCCTGGCCCTACCTGGAATCTTGATGCATAGTGAGCAAATGAATATTCTCTGTGCAGGTCCACATTCATGAGTTGCAACACTGTACCTGCAAGTTTCTGCAGATGAGAATAATACAGACTCATGAAACATAAAGGGATCTAGTCAAGTATATTATTTTTGAACAAAAAGAAGTGAAGACTTTTGATATGAAAGTAGTCTAGCAGCAGAATAGGCTGCTTTCAAGTGAACCATGCTGTCTGTGATGCAGTTTGGAAGCTGAGAGTTGGGTCATCCCATCAGGGGCCAGTGGAAGGCAAAGGCACTATGAGGGGAGTTTAGAGCAGGGAACTTACCTTCCAACTTTATTTTTTTGCCATTTTCTTGCATATTCTGAAGGTAATTCAGAAAGCAAATGCCTAAAAAATTCGATAATCATAACTAAGCGTGCCATCCACTAAAGGACAGCTTTGGAGCATAGAATTTATATTCATGTGCATGTTGAAGTTTCTGTTGAAAAGCAAAATGGCAGCCACATTCATCGTGTGGGTCATGAATCTTCTTAAATGACAGCCAGGATGTAGCTGCAGAAGGGAATGACACTGGCTGGCTTCTTTCGGAATGTTGGAAATTATGACTCTAATTGTGATGAGATCAGCATGTCACAAAAGCAAAGTACACGCTGCTACACAGTCCAGGCAGGTAAGAGTTCCCGGGCTTGCTGGAAAGCCTTGCCAGGTGGTACATAAAGTTCACTGACCCTTGCCAGCATCTTTCTATTGCTTCCTCATTTCACTAGACTTACTGGCGGTGTTCAGTTTTTGTGGTCTTTTGTTCTTACTGTTTGAATTCCTTTCTCCTCTTAGTTCTATACAGTAGTTTAACATACGTTTATCTCTGTGGTCAAAGCATGATCAAATCGCTAGATGTAAGAAGCAGTCCATTTTATGTATGAGTGTGTGCAGTACCTATATTGCTGAGAACAATCAGATGTAGCAGTTTCTTTACTTAGAGTTGGTTTTTTTGTTTTGTTTTTTTTTTTTGTTACCGGGGATCGAACTCACAACCTCGTGCCTGCTAGGCAGGCACTTAAGCCACTGAGTCAAACTCCCGGCCCTAGATTTTTGAGGCAGGGTCGCATTATGTAGCTCAGGCTGGCATTGTGCTTGCGTTGTAGCCCAAACTGACCTTGAACTCGCAACGCTCCACCTACCTCAGCCTCCCGAGTGCTGGGATTGAAGGTGTGCGCCACCACACCTGGTTTTGCTTAGAGTATTAACAAATTTTGTAAGTTATGGGTTATGGATAGGGTAGAACTTTCTCATTAAACACAGAAACAGGTTTTGACAAGAAGCAATAAAAGTACCAGGTACTAGAGAGGTAGTCATTCTGTGAGCCTATTATTTTCTCATTTGGTTCTTAAAAGAAAGTGAAATTGCAGCTGCTAGTGGTTTTTGCAGTTAGTTAAGTGTTCAATCTGGCTTGCAAAGTCCTTGGGAAAAAAAGAGGAACATGCATGAATTCTTCCTCTGGTTAACCCTATTTCCTTGCTTTCAAATGGATGAAATATTTATCACTCTTCTAGGGGTGCTGCATCCTGGAAGGAACCAAACTTACATCATTTAAATCTACCTTACTCCGTTGTAGACACTTGGCAGCTGAAGTTGTGATTTTACCAAGGTCACATAGCTAATTTGGTGTGATGTTGAGAATAAAATGCATCACCTTCCTCTGAAGCAGCAATCCTCCGCTGTTTCTCTCTGCAAGGTCACTCTCTCCCTATTTTTAAACAAAAATGTGAGTAGCTTAGTGCAGGACAGCAAGGTGTGATTCAGTACAGCTGTGGTTTAAAGCCAGTGTATTACTGTCAGACTAATTCATGAAACTCAGCTCTTATGATTAAGATTAAAATGTTACATGTGTTGCATTTCCATAACAGTGCAACAGCATTAAACTTTGAATTATAATCGATGACGTTTTAATTTACAAAAGCTTTTTCCTTAGTTAAATAATACATGTTTGTGGTTAAAAAAATGAAATGCTGAGTGTAATTTGCCTAAGACTTGTACAAGTGTGAGGGTCATTTCATTGCTGAACCTCTTAGCTTTCTCTCTAAACTTTACAGAGATGGTGGCACTTGGCCCAAAAGAGTCTGTAGGTGAAAGCAGTTGCTGGTTAGCAGAGCAGGCAGGACTGGGGACACTGCAGTGACAGCCAGCCCTGTACAGTGGGCATGTCAGAGCTGGCATATACGTGCATGTTCCACACTCTCTGCACGCAGCATGGGTATGTGGGCTCCTGTTTAATACCGTAAACAGTTGGGTCCTGTATCTGAAGTCACTCCCCAGGAGTCTTGCTGTTTGCTGCAGGTTTGTACCATCTGCCCTGGCTGATAAGGCATTTCAGAAGCCACTGATTTTAGGCAGCAATGTTGTCAGGGTCCTGAAACAGGATGTTATTTGGACCAACAGCAAAATACATGGGTTTGTAGCTGAATCTTCTGGCCGTGTGCAGTTCTGCGGACTTCAGAGTGAGTACCTTGAGTTGTTTACTGGCTGTAAGAAGGGAGCCAGATGTGCTTATGACAGGATTCACTGCCAGAAGAACTTTGCTGGCTGTAGCATACCTCGTCCTAGCCTGACTTGCTGTAAGCACTAGCTTAGCTCTCCTAATGTTTATTGTAGCTTTCCATAATCAGAACAACCAAAAGGTTTAACACTTTAAAAAACGTTAATGCCAGAAATGTAGGGAAATGGTTAGCAAGACCTTGAACAAATATTCTTCAAAGGAAGAGGGAAAAGAATAAAGATATGGTAGATGAAAAATCCCGGAAGGCATTGCAAGTCCTTGAATCACCCAGCTGTCAGTGGCTATTAAACAACGCTGAGCAAATCACTTAACATGTTCCTGTCGACTTGACCCACCAATGGAAAATGCATGCCTGTCCCGTCAGGTGGCTTGTGCCACCCAGTGGGACTGTCCCATGTCACACCATGGGATAGTCATGCATGTACCACCAGTGGTTCAGAGCCACCTGCAGCAAGACATGAATTACAGCCCCATTGTGAGTATGTTAACCTCTGTGAACTTTAGCTTCTTTGCCCCTGAAGTGAGACATTGGACTAGACAATCAATTTAAAATGCCAATTTTAAAATTTTCCTTCATTGATTTCTCCTCTGTTTTGGAAATGTAGGTCTAATTCTTCTCAGTGCGTCTTCAGGCTGAGTGAGTTTGGTGGAGCACAATAGCTATCTTCATCTATATGAGGGATTGTTGAAGAATGAAAAGGGTAGATTTATTCTGTGTATCTCCAGGAAGCAGAAACACGACCCACAGGAGACACTATTGCAACAATATCTGGCTCTAAATAAAGAGGAACTCTGTTTCAGAGTGCCTCCGCTAGTTTAGATGAAAAATATTTGCTGAGCTCTAACCATACCAAGCATTGGGAATTCTGACACCCAGCTTTTGCCTTTTAGATGTTTATGGTTTGATGAGGTAGCTATAAAGATGGAAAGAATTGGACAGATGTGACATATTCCTTAACAGTAGAGCCAACATTGGGGATGAAATCAAAGATACTTCCTAGGTTTTTAGCATTTCTGTGAAAGGAAATCGTGACTTTTATTGGACCTGCTCAGCAGGCTGGATCTGCTGCCCATCTCAGTAGTGATGAGCAGGCATTATATCGAGTTGGTGACCTGTGGCTGTGGTGTCCAGTAATGTGCCCTTACGTGGTCTCTTACAGCCTCAGAGAATGATTTGCTGAACAAGCGCCTGAAGCTTGATTATGAAGAAATCACTCCTTGTCTTAAAGAAGTCACTACGGTGTGGGAAAAGATGCTTAGCTTTCCAGGAAGATCGAAAATTAAATTCGATATGGAAAAAATGCACTCAGCTGTCGGGCAAGGTAAGCTTTATCAGGGCCCCCCCCCAGCCAGCTGCACCCTCTCTGGTGATAGAAAGAGGTGAGGACCTTTTAACTCTGCTTTCTGAAGTGGCCACCTTGCTCCATTTCTTCACACCTTTCACTACTCTGTTGCCAGATACAGTTAATTGATATGAATTTCACTACCTTTCATAATTTTCCTAATTAAATTAAATGCCAGAAAATCAGGACATAGGAAAACAAAAGAAGAAAACCCAAGGGCTTAATTGCCCACAAATTGAATAATGATGGGATGATTTAGTCTCAGCTAAATCATAAACTAAAAACTAATTGTGTGGCTTCTCTCTGCAGACTGACTCTGCAGGAAAAAAAAGAGTTTACACAGGTAGTTCTGGGCTCAGAGCCCAGCCCTGCTGCTCACTTTGCAGATGATATTAGGCAAAGACTCTCCCTGTGAGCTCTCTTTTCTATATGTCAGGTCCGTGTGATGGGCAGAGGTCGTGAGGAGGAAGGAGTGAACACCACGCGTGCATGGCAGTGCTGCCGGCTGCTTGGTGTGATCTGCCAGTCTCAGCTGCTACTGGTCCAGGGAGCGGCGAAGACAGAACTTGAGAGACTGAGCATTTGGAAAGGCTTCCAGCATTCGGACGCAGTAGTCCTCATAAAAATGTGGATTTACATTTCATCATTCTGTCTCATTTCATTTTCTAATTCATTTTTACTGTGTATTATAAAAGCATCGGTCTGCAATGGGTTGGGAAGTTTTTTTTAAAAAAAAACACAAAAGATTGATCCTTCACCAGATGAGTTTGAAAAGCCCAGAGTTCAAATAAAAACAGTGATTTCTTTTTAAATGTATATTAGCATCTGCCGGTAAGAGTAAAAACCTGAGTTTAATCTGCTTTTAGAGCTGAGTTCTAGTTGATCTAGTTCTGAATAACCAGCTATTTGGAGTAAGGGTTGCACATGTATAGATAGTTTCCTTCTCACTTTATCACTGTGAAGAGGAAGAACATTAGACAGGTAGCAGTGTTATTTATCTCTAAGACAGTTAATGGAGCAGAGCAGGTTTCCTCCCATAATCTTCTAGGCATTTTAAAGCATTTTACCTTGAGTTCTGACAGCATCCATTTTAGTGGTAACGGCTGGTTATTGCGCTTTGTGACTTTGCCTGTGACATGAATAAGGAGGACACGTGGGCTTAGCAGGGTTACCATGGGCTCGGGCCACAGAGCTGGGCTTGCTGCAGGCAGCCAGGGTCTGAACATCACACTGCATTGCCTCTGGTGGAGTCACACCTCCATGGGGTGTCCTCAGCAACCAGAAATGTGTGCAGTGGTGAAGATTGGGCTTCTAAGTCATCAGCAACTTCAGGTCAGACCTTGGGCTCCTGCTTCTTCGCTGCCAGCCTGAGAGGCTTGGCCCAAGGAGGGGCAGTTCTGACATACTTCACCCCCACAGTGGCTGCTGGAGACTTACCCTCATACCAGGTGGCCCCAGTTGGTTGTTGTGAAAAAGGAGAAAGCAAGGAAAGGAATGTGTCTGCTCTTTCCCTGTCCACGTCGAATAGGTGATGGCTTTTGGTGGCTTTGCTTCTACAGAAGGCCTTGCGTGTTCTGTGACAGCTGTTGCAAATGCTTGAGCTTCTCAGAGACCAGGCACGTGGACATTTGTTTCTTATGCATTTTATGAGGGCAACAAATGGAAACACCTTAGGAATCTGGGCCTTGTGTGTTGAAGTCAGACGTGGGTGATTGCCCAGCTCGTGTGCTGGGGTGAGTGAGGCCAACCAGGAATTCCTCCTGGATTCCCTGACTTCGTCCCCTGGCTTTACCGTGGGAGCTCAGACTGAACAGTAGGAGGGGCTCTTCATCATCTGGCTTCAGCACTTCAAGGGATTGAAAGCCTCCAAACAGATGACCACTTCCATCTTGTGGCTCAGATTTAAAATGTGAGATTAAATCAGAACAGCTGTGTCACCTCAGAGACCCTGAAAGAGAGAACAGTCCCATTTGTTTGACAAGGCTTTGCCCCTTGATGATCTACAGCCCCCTGAGGGACACAGACAAAGGGATTTTGCAGGTGAAGAGTAGATGGGAGTGGCAGTATTGAGGAGTCAAGGAGGGAGAAGGAAGAATAATTCCAGTTACATAATTCAGAGTTGAGTTTGAGTCAGTAATTTCTCTGAAGACATCTCGGTCTAGAACCTGATAAGCCTGAAATGTTTTCTAGGAATGGGATTGCAGAGTGGCCCTGAGCAGAGAGCAGTGAGGGCCAGATGCAGACTCTGCTCTTCTGACCCAGCCATGAGACTTCTGGGAGCTTATTCTAGACATTAATGAACATGAAATTAATGACTACAGATAGAAGAACACAGAAAACATCCAGGAAATGCTTGGTATTTTCAGATATCTGGGTTATAAGTGGGATGATCATACCTCCCAGCTCACCTGATATGACTCTGATTTTCAACTCCTGTCCTGATAAAACAACCAATAGCCTTTCTCCTCTTCCCTTTCCAAAGTTTTTTGTTTTAGATCATAAATTTTTTCTAGGTATGGGTATATTTTCACTTTCTTCTTTATATGATTTGAATTTTTCAGAGGATTATTCTGGCTTTGTCTTTGTTGTTGTTTTGCTTTTAAATAGTAAATGAACATTATTTTTCGTATCAGTAAAAATAGAAAGTTATTTGCACAGGGGCTCAAGTGGTCATCTGTCCCCTGCCTTCCAGAACCCCACCTGAGGGGCCATGTGTGCTCCACCACCAGGGCTCACACTCTCAGGTTAGAAGAGCAAAACAGAGCCTTGCAAGGGTGTTCCAGGGCATTCCTAGCAAGCAACCTGTGTCTGACTTGCAGGAACCTTTGCTTTAAATCACAGACTTGAAGCTTACTCCTGAATCCCAAAATAGCTGGTACTCACCAGTGACACAGCCAGCATTCTTATTCTCCAGAAAATAAAGTTCTGATAAGATAGTGGGAATGAGGGCCAGGGGTATAGCTCAGTGGCATAAGCACCAGCCTGGTGAGCACAAGGTCTCAGTACCCACCCCCCGCCCCCGCCAAATCAGGGATCATGATAGTGGGAATGATTTAGTAAAAAGATGAAACTGGACATCTTATAACTTGGGCAAAGTTTTCCAGTTGTCGAAAACATTTTTGAGCAAAAATCCCCACTACTAAGTTGCTATGCCAACTGTTTTCTAGTTCACATTTGCTTTTAGTCAGAGTTGAAAGTATTAAGAGTCATGCATGTGTGTGCATGCCCAAGGGTGTGCAGCTAAGACACATCTCTGAAGATGGCAGGGAAGGAAAACAGAATAATACCAATTTTATCAGGGACTTTTCATTTCCTGTTGCTACCGTAGTTTGTTAACAAGTTATAACAACACCGGTGGCTAAAAACGAAGTTTACCTCTCATAGCTCTAGAAGCCTAGAGTCAAGGAGTCAGGTTGAGCCTTACTTGGCCTCTTCTGCTCTGCTAGCTGTTGCATTCCTTGGCTTGCAGTTGTGCCTCCATCTCTGCTCCTGGGGTCACACTGCTTCCTTCCTCTGATGGTCTATTACAGGTCACTCGTCACTGGATAGGAGGTCCACTGTAACCCAGCTAGCCTCATCTCAGGATCCTTACTCAGTCATACCCATAAAGCTTCAGGGTTTAAGGATTAAGTAAGTGTATCCTTGTGGGGGATCACCACTCAACACACTGCACAGGATCGTCAGATAAATGCTCATTTAAATGCTTAGAGGTGGCATGGGTTGCGGTTACATAGTTGGAACCTTGTGTTTGTCCCACAGGCCAACTTGGCTTTTTTGTTTTATTTTTATTTTTTGTTTTTTCTTTTTAAATTGATGTGAGGGGAAAAAACAAATACTTACTACACCTAAGGTATTTCTGAGAAATGCCTGTGGTGAACTGAAACACTTGGGATTCCCTCTTTCTGATTTGTTTTTTCTTCCTTTTCCTTCATCCTTGAGGCTTGATCCAAGCGCACAGTTCTGTGGAACCAGATGGCTCAGAGGTGAGCCAGCGCTTGTCACCTGGGCCCTTCCTCACCTCAGGTCTCTCCTTGCTGCGAGGTTGTAGTTTGCTCTGTAATTTTTCATGCTTGGTCTTACTTTGCTAGAATGTTACTGGTTGATACCAGATAGGGGGCTCAGTCATATTCCTCAGTTTACCCCTTAGTCTTACAACAGAATACATCTTTGAAAGTTAGAAGGAATGGGGCAGGGAAAATGAGGGCAAAATGAGGGGCAGAGAGGAAGGGACAGAGTGACAAGTTTTGGGATGTTTCCATTCCTGTGCTGTGAATTTATGGTGGGATAAGAATTCGGATCATCGGAATGAAACAAAGTTCATTTTCGTTACTGCATTAATTGAATTCTATGCATAAAGTCTATCTTTGTGTTTTTCACTTTCTCCATAAAGGTGTGCCACGTCATCACCGGGGTGAAATCTGGAAATTTCTGGCTGAGCAGTTCCACCTTAAACACCCATTTCCCAGTAAACAGCAGCCAAAGGATGTGCCCTACAAGGAACTCCTAAAACAGCTCACCTCCCAGCAGCATGCAATTCTCATTGACCTGGGTAAGACTGCCATTGACGGGGAATGGGAATGGAAGGTTTCTGCCCTTGTAAAACCTTGAGAGACGGTCCAGGTTATTTAGTGATCTACCTTTAGGTTTGGCAATCAGAATTTACTTTACTTTAAATTAAATTAAAATAATTTAAATTAATTTAAAAAACTGTGGAGTAATCACAAATGTCTTCCTCGAATTCATAAAAGCCTGTTTTCACTGGGCAGCTGGCTCATTCTGCTTGGCATGGGGTGTTCATTAAGACATAACTGGTTCAGTGCTGTAGTTTAGATATCCATAAGACATCTTTATAGGTAGATAAAGGAACATCCTGGAAAACATGTAGCTTGGTTTAATTCCAGGGGCCACTCCCATCTTCAGTGCTCATGAACAGAATTCATAGGGAACATTGTGGAAAGCTGTGTGAGTGCCTGAGGTGATTTTATTTTGGAAAGACACAACACCTTGTCTCCCAGTGGTTTTAGAAACATGAGACCAGGAGCAGTGTATTGGATACATGTGCAGTTGCCACGGCGAAGGACTAGCTGGACTGGGATGTGACTGAGAATCATGAAGGCCCCCTTGACTGTCAGCAGCCAAGCACAGGTGCAGTGGTGTGGCTCACTCTTGCCTGCTGCGTCTCCCAGGGACTTTTGTCTCCACCAGTGGCAGCAGCTCTGGGGGAGAGACCAGCATGTGGCTGTGGGTGTAGCCTATGGCCCTGTTGTGGTTGGCACTGCTGCTTCCCCGGGGCCCCACTGTGGCCTGGCTCTGCGGGTTCTCACAGCCCCCAGCCACAGTGTGGAGGTGACAATGAGCTGGGTCAGGCACAGGCAGGCTTTGTCTTTCAAATTACACAGTAATCTTATGGTTTCATAACCCTTGCAGTTACACTGAGGGTCTACATGTAAATGTCATCTTTATTTATTTTTTTTTAAAAGAGGATAAAACCAAGGAAAATAAAACAGCATAAAACTAATCAAAATAAACCATTATAAGTGTTACAGGACTTCAAGACCTTACACAAACCAACAATAGTTACCATAATGCCTTTTGTTATCTTCAGAATAGCTGCAGATACCTTCAGACATAGTAAAAATCAAGCAGAACAAAATAGAATAGAAACAGTATAAACAAAACAATGCAATAAAGGACTTCAAAACAAGCCAATAGTAAATCCAAAATGGCTACCATAATATGTCTTGCTATCTTTCAAATAGCTGCTCATGCCGTCAGATTTAACATAATCAAACAAAACAAAAGAGAATAAAACCCAATCCAACAAAACAATGAATATGATATGGTTTCCCTGTCAGGATCTCTTTCTGGTGAGATCTGGTTCTCTCCTTCCACAGTCTGAGAATGGTGCTGACTCACAGAGGTAAACATCGTCTTTAAAAAACTGTCCCTGACTGTAGTCTCCTCTTCTGCACCAGGCTTGATTAGTTGCCTCTACCAAGTCCCCATCCCGCCCCATACACTCTCCCCATGACGCTTATCACATTTATTATTGTCTAAGCTTTGCCTTGGCCTAGTGTTGTGTCAAGTTTTCTTGATCTCCTTGTGTTAATCTTCACAGCAGTGTTTGACTTGCTTTTATTAAGCCTCACAACATTATCACATGGATATTATTGAGAAGATTAAAACAGAGAGGTCAAGCAATCTGCTCGAAATGAAGCAGCCAATTTGCTGCTGAGCTGTGTGTCCTCAGAGCTTCTCTCCCCGTCCCCCCGGTGCCAGGCAGTCTTTTCAGGTTGGACTGGGCCATTTCACCACCATACCTCAGCCCCTGGGATAGCGCTGTCACATAGTAGGTATACAGTAAACCTTTTTGAGGTGCTGACTGTGTGACACTGCACAAGTGCTGCAACTTCCTGTGACCTTCACAACAGCCCTGAAAAGCTGGCCCTGTAGCCTCCATGAAATAAGGAAACTGAGGCAGAGAGAAGTCATGTGTGGACCACAGTCCCTCAGCTGTCTGAGAGGAGGTGCCAGGACCTGAATCCACCGTTACACTGTGCCAGAGTAAGGCTCTGCTATCCCAGGGCCCTAAGCCCAGAGACCTGCGTTGCTATGGAAATGACCGGCCAGGTGAAGGGTGCGCTGAGAGCTGTGACAGGCCTTGGTGGGGTCGGAGTCCTTTTGTCCCACTGACCCTGAGGAGAGCAGCATGGCGAATTGGCGATAACTGTGTCTACTGATGTGATGAGTAACAGAACAGATGACAGCATGTTCCTGTCGTGTGCTATGAAGTGGAAAATAAATTTCTGGCAGGAGGTTGAAAGGCAGGGCGTATAGAAGGTCTCTGTTGCCCTCTGCACTCCTTTGTAGGAAAGGAAGAGGAGGAAGCACGGTCTCCCTCTTGGTTCCATTGTTGTCTTCTCTTAGTTTCCCCTCAGTAACCCCTCATCCCCCCACAGGTGGAACCAGCCCTCTGCCTCCCGTTGCTCAGATACAGTCCCCTCTCTGCACGGGAGGAGAAAGGCCAGATCAGCCACAGGGCCCTGCCTGCCTGGCCTCTCCAGGGAGCTGTGTCCTCCAAGCCACACCACAGGCAGCCTCCCCTGCTGTCCGGAAGTCTGTGGTTCACAGGCGGATCTGCCCATCCCTGCCCTCCCTTCTGCACCCCAGAGGCCAGCTGCAGCTCCCCCAGCCTGACAGTGCTGGCCCCATGTCTTGCTCAGTTCTGACCTGGTCGCCTTCTGGAATGCCCTCCCAACACCCTGCCCAGGGCCTAAAACAATCTGTTTGCAAAATTTTGTTTCCCAAGCCACCTCCCCAGGTCTTCTCAGGGTATACAGAGGCCCTCCTCGGGTCAACTCCTCTTCCCACTGAAGTAGGAGGTCTGGGTGTTGGCCCAGACCTGGGGTGGAGTCCCAGGTGCCTTCCTGCCGTCAGGGGTCAGGGAGGCCTGCTGTGGACACCTCCGCACTGGGGCCATTCTGTCCCTCTCCCGAGGCCTACACCAAGTCTGTTGTTAGTTCATGCTTTCCATTTCACCTATACCATGAGTATCCAGCCTTTCCACTTGTCTGGGCTGCCTTAAGTGAAGAGGAACTATGTTATGGCACATAAAAAATATAGTTAATGTGTGTAAGTAACAAAATGTCTTTTAAAAGTATTTTTATTGTAACATTTAAAAAGAGGGCAACAGAAAACTAGTGAGACATTTGACCTTGTTTTTGTGAAGCTAGCGCATCAGTGTCTGGCTCAGTGAAAGTGTTTGCAGTTTGTAGTTCTCAAGGTGCTCATCAGAAATGTTTGATCTAATTTAGTCTTCATCTGCTTCAACCCTGAAAATAGTTGTTCACAAACTTATGCACTGCCAAAAAGTGGTGACACAACTAAGGTGCGGTTGTGAATCTGGGGATGTTTTTCTCTGGGAAGACAGGTTTTATAAAAATCCAGTTAGAGATATGTTCAAATTTTTCTTCAAGTTGAATGTCTGATTGCAGCAGTACACATTCTAAAATTTAATAAGCAGCCGTTTATTTTCTAGTGTTAATGATATTGTCTGTGTAGCAATGTCATGAGCAAAAAAGTATTTGATACATCTTTGCAGTTTCTATGTTACTACTATTAAAATATTTCAACTGATTTTATGAAACAACTCGAAAGGTCCAAGTTTAATAATTAAATCAGAAAATATACACACGTGCTTATTAAATGCCCGTCTTCACAACTCACACGTACAGGTAGGTTGAAATACTGTTACAGTATCAGTAACTACTGCATTTTACTCACTGCTGAGTGGCAAAGCCATGTCCATGGGATTTATTTGTGTTAGGGAGCTGGTAGGAGAGTTGTCACGTGGATTTTTACTTCCATGTAATGAACTTTAACCAAAGGTTTCACATTTGTTCAATGTCTGGAAGAAAAGAAACTATAACCTAAGTGTCAAGGAGGAGAACGTTCTTGCTTTTTTGGAATCCTCAAAAGACAAGGAGTAGCAGAGCCTCCAAAATGAAGGAACCAGCTGAAAGTTTACTGTTGGTTTGCACCTGCTGGGCTGGTGGCAACCCCACTGGCCTGGACACACAGCAGGGTGGGAGGTGTGCTGCTCCCTGTTATCAGGACTGGGGACAGTGCTGCTCTCTCTTTCGTCCTTGGGTTGAAGTCCAGTGTGAGAAACTAAATACCTTGATGACAAAAGCCAGGAAAGTGCCTAGAATTTATCATGCAGCACTTTGTTAGGCAATTACCAGTCTGTCTGGATTGGGACTCTGCTCTAAGGAGACCACTTGAACAACATTTCCAGAGCCTAATACCTTCGTGCACCAGTGGCCACACATGTCGTTGCAAAGTGTCTACTGGCATTTCTGATACTATCAAGGTCACATCATGTAAGCATCTTGGTTTGATCATTCTAAATACGCCCCTATAACCAGAGAGTGATAGAACTAAGTTCGGGTGATAAAAGGAAGGAGTGAAATGCAATCTTCCTGCACCCTTGAAGCTAGTCAGTGGTATGTGGGCACATGTTTTACAGCTGTTTCCTCTGGACCCCTCAGAAGAAGCCCTGCCGTTCATGTGTGCAGGTTTCTGAGACTACCACCTTAGTCAGTTTTAGGGTACTAAACTTGAAATCAAGAATGGCAGAGGTGAGCACAGATGCACACAGAGCCCCAGAAGCCAGTTCCAGGAGTAACTGGGCTTAATCAGATGTTTTCTAGAAAGAAATGGCTCAGAAAAGAGTGCTCTCTTTTTAGTCTCTCAACTAAGCCATTAATGGTGATTCCACAGGTACTTTGGGAAGCACACATTCTTGTAGGAAGGCAGCTGCCGCCACTGGACAGCTGATATGCACATTATTTCACAGTCTGAAGAGTGACACAAAGGGTATTTCTTTCCCCCCTTCAGTCCTTTCTTTCAAGTTCTGCTCAGAGCCAAGTGTAAAAGATTTTAGAACAATAGGCCCTCATCCAGGGGATCTTGTGGGTCACCTGCTTGTGAGTTCTTCCTTCTGCAAATGAGGAACCTGGTCCAGGAGTTAGAAAGTCAGGGTAAGATTGCTGGTTTCCAGTAGAGATGCAGGAACCTCCATGCTCCTGAGGAAAGGAGCAAAAGAAAGAAGCTTGTTATTCAGCTTTTCAGAGCCTGAACCAGACTGAATAGCTTTGCAGGTGGTTCATTTTCTCAGCAGCTGCATTATAGTTGACAATGCCAAGCCAACTAGAGGTTTTGTCCAAGACGAAGCCAGATGGGCTCTGCATAGAGTAAGGCAGGATATATTCTTAAGACTGGGTAGCATTTCTCACCACGTGGGACAGGGACTGCCTACCTATGGGTCTGTTGAGCTCATAAACTTTCCTGAGGCCACTATCCCTGCCTGCTGTGCCACTGACTGAGCGATCCAGCCTAGTGACCAGCCTAGGGTACACAGGGTTAATTAACCCACCAGATGACCTAGTGTAACTCTTGCTGAAAACTGCAGGGTGCTACTCTTCTTCAGCAGCAAGTGATGGGAAAGGAAAGGATGGGTCCTGGAAAGACATCCCTAGGTGAGTTGCTTTCCTTAGAAACACCTCATGAAAGTTAAGTTCTGGGTCACTTACAAATATATCTGAGTTGTGGATCACATTGTCAGTCTTTCCTGGATGGTTCTCCACTTAGACACGTGAGGTACAAAATTGTTAAATTTGCTTTTGATGTAATTAAGGATATTTCTTTGTGCTCTTGTTTACCACTCTTTCTACTTAACAATCCTAGCCTGATTTTGTCTGTGAAGGTAAATTCTGCTTTAGCCAGAAATTGAAAGGAACATCAATTCTCTACTGTATGGTAAACTGTTAAATACAGTTGAAAGAGGCAGGTGCCTCATTTCAGTACATTTGTAGGAGGAACTCTACAGTTTTTATCCAGTTTCCCTCTCTACTGGCAGAAATGAGGTCTATTTCCCTAGGCTGGAGTCTTTCAGAGTCAGTGTGCTGCTGGGGGGAAGGAGGCGTGATGCATTCTATAGCTGAGGCTACAGACTTTTGAGTCAGAGTCAGACTAAGGTCTTTTCATAAATGTTAAACTTGCAACAGTGTTTTGCTCATGATCACCATGCTTTGGGTGAGCAGTGAAGAGCAGGGAGCCGACCATGTCCTTAGGTGTGCACTGCACATGGCTCCAGACCCCACTGCAGGTGAACCTCCTGGGTGTGGTCTTTATGAGATGCATTTTTGTCTTCCCAGTGCTAGTTTAATGCCTTGCAGGCTAAGAGGGATATAGCCCCACATTGGGTTATATGGCTATGGATTGTCCAGTGAATATTTTTTATCAAAATAATCCATTGTCTTCCCATGTCACCTGCTGCCTCCTCTTTAGCTGGTGTATACTCAGGAAAGTGGGTAAGTTATGGTGTTTGCCCAGATCTGACCTCAGAATCTCTTTCACCTTTAAAATCATTGAGTAAACCAACAAGGTTTCATTTACACTGTTTCTATTATTATTTACCATGTTAGAAAATAAAGCTGACAATTTAAAAGTACACATTTGTTGAAAAAAAAATAAACTCATTCAGATAAACTTATTATTAAAAATGATCGGTTTCAAATAAAAGGGAGAAGTGACATTAAAAAAAAACTCTTTAAAGTGTGATTTAATAGAATCACCTGAATTCTATTGAGTTCATTCAGTCTGTTTGGTTTTTTATTTGACATACAAGGTTAAAGGCTGGTTTTGTGCAGATCTTTAGTTAAAGGGGGAAGGGGCTTACTTCATGGACCCCTGAAAGGGCCTTGAGTTCTCTCCCAGATCTTAGGGCTGACCGCGATTGACACCTATTGACCTAAAGGAAAGGAAGACCAGAATAAAATTCATTGTGCAGCATGGACTAAATTGCAAAGTCAGACAGGTGGTCATTCTCCCACCAGTCAGGAACTGAAGGCAGATGCCTGGGCTGCTGCCCGCCTGGTGTGGACTAGGGTTCCTGTCTTCCTGTGCCGAGTTCCACCCTGTGTGGAACAGGACATTGCATTTGGAAATCACAGTGGAACACACTGAAAAATGAGTTTCAGCTTGTCCAGGCTTGTGCAGGACAGGTTTCTGACATAAATAAAATCAGTTACTGTTTCTGCAACTTCGTGACAGGGATGACTCACTGTTTTTGAGTTGTAACTGCACATGAGAAAGCTTGGGGCTCACAGCTGTTTGGTGAATCTAAAAGGCAGTGATGATGATGAGGAGGAGGAGGAGGAATTTGTACCAGCTTTCAGTTCTATGTTTTTGAATTCTAAATTTTGTGAAAAATCAGTTGCTGAGGTGAAACTTTCCTTTGCTTCTAAAAGTCTATTAGAAGGCAAGATTTTCAGGCTCTGTGGAACTTTATGGTTAATAATGTAACATCGCTCTTTTATATTAAATTTATAAACCGTTTTGCATTAGTGCTACAGAACCGTTGCATACATGCCCCTCTTTCTCTGTCTTGGTTGGAGGCTGGGTTTGCGAGTGTCTGGTATAGCTGCAGACCATGAGTGTGAGCTCCTTCAGGGTAGCCACTTGGGTCAGGCATTGGTCCCAGTTCTGCCAAACAGGTCTTCTGCCCATTTTAAAAGACAGGAAGCGAAGGTTCAGAGAACTGATTTTTATTCAGAGTGGTACCTGCCACAGATGGTGCTAAAAATGCTATTGAAATGCCTGTCAGAGGCTTGGCTTTTGTGTAAGAGATACGAAAGGTAATTATTTACTGGTGAAATGTATGATCTGTGATTAGTGAGGCATCCAGGCCCTGCCAGCCTCACAACCCCATGCTCTGTGGAACATCAAGGCGACTGGACCATAGGCGGCCTGGGTGGCAGATTTCCATGGTGCCCTCATCCAGCTGAACCTTTCCCAAGAAGTGATTGTCAGAGGCTGAGCACAGAGCCTGTAAGAAACTCCCATGTGACTCCTCTTTCCTGTTAGCTTGTGAATAATTAAAGTCATGTGTTTGGTAGAGTTTAGTCTGAGGTTTGCTTTGTTTTTGTATAATATACCACTGGGAGCAAGGCTATGGGAAGTGACTAGGGCTACTTCTACGAACTACTTAGCAGGCTTTCTCTCCCAGATAGGGTGCATCATTTGCAGGGCCTCTTGCAAAATGAAAATGCAGATGTCCTTGTTCAAGAATTAGGCATTCTAAGTTAGTGACAGCAGAGCCTTAAAGCCTCCACAAGGCCCTTCTAAACACAGAGCCAGCCAGGCGTGGTGGCGCACGCCTTTAATCCCAGCACTCGGGAGGCTGAGGTAGGAGGAGTGTTGTGAGTTCGAGGCCGGCTTGGGCTACAACACGAGTGCAAGGCCGGCCCGAGCTACATAGTGCGACCCTGCCTCAAAAAACTAGGGCCGGGAGTTTGGCTCAGCGGCTTAAGTGCCTGTCTGGCAGGTGCGAGGTTGTGAGTTTGATCCCTGGTGCTGCAAAAAAAAAAAAAAACGAGCCAGCCTAACTGCACAGGACACATGTGAAGCTGGCTCTGCCCCTTGCCTGACACTCGAGTAGCCAGATTAGCACAGTGTTCTCCCCAGCTGACCAGGTGCATTTGTGAGGGTTCAGAGAGAAAGGCCGCCCCTCTGACAGGGCCAGCTGGTGTGAGCTCTGGCTCCACTGAGGGGTACGTACTATCTCTACTCAAAGAAGGTGTCTGATGGTGGAAGGGATCACATTGGCTGCTTAAATTTGAAGTCACAAACCCAAACAGTGGACCCTTTCCTGGCATTCTCCTATGTCACATGACTCTGACTCCTGTGGCCTCTCCCTCCAGCATGAGTTTGAGAACCAAGGAGAAGGGCCTGCCTTCTGGACAAGGACCTGAGCAGACCATGCAGAGAGGCACGGAGGGCTCCATTGGCCTGGGAGCTGGTGGGGTAGTGTAGTGGAAGGGATTCTAGGTGTTTTGGAGAACTGGAGGAAAGCAATACACTTGTCCTTAAAGTATAGTGGATTCAAATTGAGGTGTGAGCTCAGTGTAAAGAATACATGGATTTTAAGGACTTACCCCACCAAAAAGCAAAATGATTCAATTTTTATGTTGATCACATGTTGAAATGATAATGTCTGTATGAGTTAAATAAAAATCTTACTAAAATTAATTTCACTTGTTACTTTTTCATGTGGCTACCAAGAAATGTTTAGTCCCATTGTTAGCTCGAATTACAGTTTGGTTGCACCTGCTGCTCTGAATTAGACAAATGCACAGGTGTGACTGTCCACGCTCTGTTCCCACACAGTGGGTGCTGCATACAACCCAGACAGGTTCAGACACCCTAGGAGCCCCGCTCCTAGGCCTGCAGTATGCCTCCAGGGGTGAGGCCAAAGCTGGGAGGGCAGGTGGGGAGGCTAAGGTGGGAAGGTGGCAGAGGCCAAGACTGAGAAGAGTG
>RJWM01006035.1:0-87261 GCA_004363535.1 Dasyprocta punctata
ACCCGACCCTGGTTCTGTCCGCCAGTTCAGCCCAACCAGAAGTTTTTAAAATAACATTTACAAAGCATGGATTATCTAGGAATAAATTTAACAAAGGAATAAAATAGTTCTATAAAGACAACAATAAAACTACTTTAAAATGTACTTAAATAAATTAATGCTAGGGAAATTTAGATCTACACAAAAGGACAAAGAGCAATGGAAATAGTAAGCACAAAATACTGTTAGCTGATTGTAATGGGCTTTGGGAGGGGGTGAGGCTTGAGACAGGACCTTCGTATGTAGCTCATGCTGGCCTTGCATTCATGGCAATCCTCCTGCCTCAGCCTCCTCAGTGTTGGGATTATAGGCATGTGTTACCAGGCCTAGCCTGATTTTTAATACCATTAAAAGATAGTAAACTATTTGAATAATAAGAAACTTATATTGTGTAGCTTTAATACATGTGGGGATAAGACTGAATGCTTTCCCCCTATATTAAGGAACAAGGAACAGATGATCTCTGCTCTGCTGTTCAGCATTATACTCAGTGTTTAACTGGTGCAATAGGAGAATAAGAAGAAATAAAAAGGCACAAGGAATAAAGATGAGGAAACAAAGCTCTTTATTTGCAGATGACCCAACTATCCATGCAGAAAATCTTGCAGAATATACAAACAGCCACAAAACTAAAAAGTTTCTAGTAAGGTCACAAGATACAGGATCAATATGCAAAAAGTTATTGTATTTATGCACACTAACAACACATAAGTGGGACTATAATTTAAATATATTACAACAATGTCAAAAACTATGAATACAATACTTAGAAATTTGTCCTTAATGTGAAATCTTCTCATGCTGAAAATTAACCAAGTAAAGTATTGCTGAAAGAATATCTAAATAAATAGATATTCCATCTTCCTAATGAAAAAAAGAAAACTTCAAAACTGTTTTCATACTATCTTTCCCATAATGATCTAAAGACCTAATAAAATACCAATCAAAATCCCAGCAGTTTATTTTGTACAAACTGTGAACTGATCCCAAAACGTACAAGGAAGTGCAAATTACCTGGAATTGCTAAAAGAAATTTTAAAAAGAACAAAGCCAGTGTTCAGTATCTAATTCAAGACTTACTGTAAAGTTGTAATAACTAAACCAATGTGGTGTTTACGTAAGGATAGAGTAATAGAACAAGGGTCCAAAAATAGGGCCACTCAGAGATGTCAAGGTTATCCAATGAGGAAAAGATACTGTCTTTCAACAAATGTCACTGAAACAATTGGGTATCTATTTAGAAAAATATTAAACCTACACACTTGCTTTTGCAGTGCACAAAATTAACTCAAGATACATCGTCGATCTAAACATAAGAGCTAAACTTATGAGGTGTCCCAAAACATAAGACAAAATACTTATGACTTTGAATTAGGCCATTATTTTTAAAATGGGACACAGAAAATACAAAGCATAAAAGGAAAACATGATAAATTGAACTTCATCAAATTAAAGTCTTTTGATCTTCAGAATAGACTTTATAAATAAAAAGCCACAAATGAGAGAAAATATTTGCAAAATATGTATCAGATGAAAACCTTGTCTGTAGTCTTGACCATATTTAAAAACACAATTCAATAAAAAGACAACTTCATTTTTTTAATAAGTAAATAATTAGAACAAATAAAATACATGTAAGAAATGCATAAATTTAAAAATGAGCACATAAAAAGATGCTCCGTGTCATCACTCCTCTGAGAAATGTTATAAAGTACCACAATGAAATACCACTATAATGCCCCTGGAGGAGCTAGAATTAAAAAGACTGACAATATCTACAGTCGATGAGAATGTGAAGAAACTGGAATAGTCATGCATTACTAGTGGAAACACAAAATAATACAGCCATTTGGAAAATATTCCAGCACATGCTTACTGTTCAGCCCCAAAATTCTGCTCAGAGATTATTTATCCAAGAGAACTGAAAACATTTCTACACAATATTTTGTTTGCAAATATTTCTTTTGTTGGTAATAGTCGATAACTGGAAATAATCCAAAAGTTTATCAACTGATGAATAAATTACTGTAGTATGGTATATCCACACCTTGGAACACTATGCAGCAATAAAAAGGGAAAAATAATATTATATATAACTACATGAATGAATCTTAAAAACACTTCATGCAGTGAAAGAAGTCAGAAAGGAACAATTCTATCACTGTATATTTCCACTTATCTGAAATACAGGAAAAGGCATAACTTAAAAGATAATAACAAGCAAACATATCAGAGATTTGCCTGAGGCTGGGAGTAGGAAGAGATGATTAAAGATAAAGAGACATGAAGTCAATTTTGGAATGATGGAAATTTTCTATATCTTGAGTATAATGGTATCATGATACAATGGCAGCATTTATTTGTCGAAACTGATTAAGCTGTACACTTAAAATGGTGAGTGGAATTGTGTGTAAATTAGACTGGGGGGATAGCTGATTTTTGAAAAGTTTAAGGAGATAATGAGGACTCTCAGGCCAATGGCCACACTGAATGTTCAATTCAACAGAAATAGGCTGCCTCTAAAAGTTTTCAACCCTTGTCTTGTTGCACCCACCACAGTTATAAGATTAAATCATTGTATCTATTACCAAGAGACTTAAAAATCCAACCCTATATCTGAAAATACCACTTTATCCCATGTAGGTCTACTGTCAAATCTTTAGGAATCTTCTACTCTTTCTATTTGCCTAATACGCAAGTGGGGGGCAGTGTTACAGGTGATACTATGCATCAATGCCTTTCATCCATTCTATCCTATTAAATTATCCCAACAATCTGAACATAAATGTATTTATTCCCACTTTACAGACAGAAAACGAGAGGGGCCCACAATAGAAGAATCTGTATTTTATTTTCAAAAGACCACAATCATATCCAGACACATCCTCACATCCTCTTGAATTTTTAGCACAGAAAATGACAGCAAAAAAAAAAAAATCTCAAAAGCATTGACAAGGGGGAAACATCAGCGGGTTCACTGTCCTTGAGCTCCTCCTTTCCAACTGCTTCGGTCCTCCACAGAAGTAGCAAAGAAGTTTTGCTATCTTTCTATTTCTGTCATTCCCTGCAATGACTACCTACCTTGCACCCTTCTTCCACACTATATGAATTAAAAGCACAGCAGCAAGAAAATAAACTGGAAGGAATAAAACCTCACAGCCACTTGGCAGCTCCATGGTTGTGAGGTACCAGCAGCCACTCATCTTTGGGTACAGGCTGCACAGGGCCAGGGGCCCAGGAGCACCATGCCCAGTGGTGCCCTTCAGAGCCATGGCCTTGGTAAAACAATCAGACCAGGACACTGAAAGGAGGGAAATCCTTGTCATCTCCCTCTTCACTCTTGTAGCCTGCCTCCTTCTACTGAAAGCCTTCAGCTCCCAGTGCAGTCTCATCTTACAGATCTTCTCTCAGGGAGGATCAGAGGAAGGTACCTGTCCCACACCACATACACACACACACACACACACACAGTCTCCATTTCTGAAATGACTCCAGGAGAGCCAGATGTATGCACATTTCCACAAAGGTGTGGGAGGAGAGTGCGCACGTTGAGAGCACCAAGCCTCCCTGATTATGCAAGGAATCCAAAAGCCCCTCTATTCATCACCTCGAGGTAGACTATTAAATCTCTGGAAGCCTTCCACAAGGCCCCGTGACAGAGATCCATTATAGCCTCCCTCAGGTTCCATCCAACACCAGCAAACAAACATATGGTGAGTGAGTTCTAATGGAATTCCTCACCGCAGGCAGACTGCACAGAGCTCTGTGCTGGAGGGAAGTGGCCTCAAGCAGCCTTTGATGGCAGTTTCTCTGAGTGGTTTGTCATGGGATTTTCCTGCTTTCAGAAAGTAGGGATGTGAGGTACTAGGAAATTTGTTCTATTTTCTAGTAAAGCATTTGGCAAGGAATGCAGAAAACTTTCCCTGTTCCCAGCACTTAGGAGAGCTTAGGAGCCATCCTTGGCCAAGTTGCTGCTCCCCGCAAGCCCACCCATCAGGGTCCTTCTATGTGAAATAGCCACAGGCCATCCAGTTGTCTGTGTCACGGTTGTCGTGATAACAGAACAGCTCAGTGGACAGAACTGTGTCTTGGAAAGCATTTCAGCTTTGTACAATGCTCGCAATCCTCCTGGATTTCCTGTCTTCAGCCTATGTCTGTATGTTCACTGCATGCAGGAACCAACCACGTTATCCTAAGAAGGGTTAGAAAAAGGAAAGCACCAATATATAGAACTTCTACATTGACTGGAAGTACTCACAGATAAGCTCTGGGTTATCCCCCTTTTGGAAGGCATACCTTTATAAATAAAAGCATGTCTTCTCTCTTTGTCTTCCCCTCTGCACTCCAAAAAAAATCATTACAGAGTAAAACCCATGCTGATGATTTTGACTGATCAACTGGAGAAATTTAGATAAATTTGGCTTTTCATTAACTGCAGCTGTTGTTTCTTTCAGTGCTTTAATGCAATCTATCATTTGAACGTGCTGGCTGAGGAGAGCAGTTCCATTTGCCTTCGACTGCTAATTCTAACAGTATGAATCCAGTTTCTGTAGTGAGCCTTTTAAAAATGCCCCCTTTCCCTTTCCTTTGGGTTGTTCTTATTGAAAAGTTATGCTGTCAGATAAACTCCTTCTCTCTTTTCCTTTCCCACTCTCTGCTCTTTCTCTGTCACACACATCACTGTCAATCAACTATCATTCAAACCCAAATTATGCTCTTACACATTGAAATTTGAGTGTAAAATTCCAAAATCCCTACAGGCAGCTCTCAGTTTCCCCACTTCACTCCAGTCCATCCCCATCCCTGCCTACCTACTTTCTTGGAACAATATTGAATTTGGTCACCAAATTCAAACATGCAAAAGTAAGAACTCCCAAGCCCTATGAGATTTCCAGCCCCATTGCACATAAAGAACATTGTGTGGTTCCACATGACTTGTCTGTGAATGAGAGCCGCGAGGTGAGGTGATAAATGACACCCCAAACAATATAGGCTTATTTAAATTAAACTATTATTCATTTATACAGTCTGATGACTCATGAGTCTCAGAACAGGGGGAAAAAAATGAAGTAGGAGATAGCCTCAGAACTTGTTTCCTGCTAATGTTCTAAGAGTAATATGATGCTAGTCTTCATGTGGTTTCTCATTACTCTTAGAACTTTAGTTCCATCTTAATTGTTACATTGTTTCTCTCAAGAGAGAAGAAGCAGTAGACAGGCTGCACTTCTTTTTTCTTCCTTTCTTTTACACCATGATGGATTAAACGTCAAGAATAATTAAATGCCCTGGGGTGGTAGCCAGCAATTGGGGAACCCACCCGGGAAAGAAGAAAATAGAAACATCTAGCATCACTTGTGTCTGTCCTGACTTCATTTGTGTAGGCGGGGATCCTAGGATCTTGAACTAAAGTGAAAGAAAGAGCAGAGACTCCACAAGCTAATAATTATTCTGGGCCGGGAATGAGAGTGTGCAGAAGAACCAGACACTTATGTCATAACATTTTCCAAAGAAAGGAAAGTGGGAGTTTGCTCCTGTGCAGTCTGGAAAATGGAAACAATAAAGAATGTGGATCATTTCAGAGACTTTAGAGACCAGATGGGGGACATTTTCAAAGGTTTTGATTCTGGAGTTTTGAGGGAATAAAGCAGGGCAAGGAAGCAAGAGAGATGTTGGCTAATTTATCAGTACTTGATGGACCAGGCTCTACTTCCAGATCTATTTAAGAACCAACTACAAACAAAATTGCTAGCACATGGCTTAGAAAAAACCATATGACTTACATGAGGCTCAGACCTGCTCACTGCAACTTTATGATTTTTTATGAAAACCAGGGGATTAAGGTCAGTAATGTTGAGAAGAACCTTGAGTTCAAGCTCACTTTGAAATGCTGATGCCAGCCACTTTGAGGATGTTCTACTGATTGTGTTAAGTATAGACATCTCAACACACATCAGTGATTTTATTCAAGCATCAAAATTGGCCATTTTAAGAGTAGCAAAGCTTGTGAGACAAATATACCTTGAAAATATCCTCTACCAATATCCAATGTTCTGTGAAAAGCAGCTTATTAATTCTTGTGTGTTTAGGAAATATCTCAATTGTTCCCACAACTCAGGTGAAAGCTGTTGCTCCACAGTATGGCAGCCACACGTGTCCCATTTCTTTTGTTTGATTTCTTGAATTTCGTCTTTCCCCGTAACCCAGTCTTCCTTGATATTAATGGACTGACTTTCGAATCTATATTTGCTGATTCATCTTCCTTCAGTATCCCATGCTTTCAGTGGCTAGTCACTCACCTAGAGGTCACAGGTAAAGTAGCAAACAAACCAAAAGTCCTGCCAACAAAAGCTATAAAGCTTGACCAATTGCTGTCATCACTTTCTAAGGAAACCAACACAGTGCCCTGAGCTATGTGGGAGCCTCTCAGGAACAGAGAGAACAGTTGAGTCATCCTAACTGCAAAGTAAATGTCAAATTCTCAAACATCAACACCAAATCATCCTTCTGTTTTCATCTGAAGAACTACCAGTTCAACACTTGACCTGGAGATGTGCCCTGAAACCTGGAGCTCTGTAATATCCTTGAACCAGAGTACTTTTCCAGGATTCCAGGGAAAGAAACAAGGGAAGATGTGACATGGCCCACATTGAAGACTTTAAGACTGTCCTGAAAGGCTTGGTGGAGAGCCAGTACTGTTTGCTGCACTCAAGGTGTTAAGAGTTCTTTCTCCTTATTCCTCAGTGGGAGCATGTCATCCTACAGACTTCAAACCACAAAATCATATGTGGCAACACAGCAGTTGAGTTCCAACAGAGGTCTGTACTAGATCCTCCCTTCCTAACCCCCTTTCCATCCCTGCTTAATACCCTCCCCATCCCTCAGTGAGGGTTAGGAGAAAGAAGACATGATCCAAAAATCATCTCTCACTCTCTTACAAACCTTAACCTGATAAAAAAAAAATAAAATAAATGTCAACAGTGCATGCCTCTTGCCACCAAAGGCCATAGTTTATTGTGCCTCTTACTGGAAAACTCCTGCTCGTCATTACTGTTCATGAGTCTAGTATAAATCAACTGGTAAATAGTTATTTGAATTTCTACTACCATAGATATAAAATGCTTTGTAGCACAATTTCAGGTTCAATGCCAAAAATTCAAATTTCTGACCCCCAAAAATATTCACAGAAGGATCACTCCCTCACACCATTTCCTTGGATACTCTTACCCCTTGAAGGTACAAGCTTACACCCAATGAACAAATTCATTAGGAAGTGATCTATGGGAGGATGGGAAAGCAAGCTTCTCATTTGCTCTACTTGCCCCATCATTAGGAAAATGGCAGGAGATGGACCTGAGGGCCACTAAGGCCCATTCCCTGGAGAGGACTGGGACACTGTCAGTGTAAAGATGACCTTTTCCTGATCTAATTGATAGCACAGGGCCATAGATTGATGCTGGTGACACCCAGAGCCCAACTAGCCTTTGGGCACACCCTCAAAAACTAGCAACATATATGAGCAATGCCAAAGGCTCCGAGAAAACATATTTTAAAAATTTAAGAATTGACACTAAAAAAAAAAATGAAAAAAGGGTAAAGTCACTCAAGTAGTCAGATGATTCCATTGTTTATATGCATAGATGTGCTTAATACTATTTTTATTCTGAATTACTTAAGAGGAAGGCAATATTAAGATCCTATCATACTTGAGATCTGAAAAGATCTTAATCTAATCTGAGAGGAGCACCCTCAATCCTCTTCCTTATGCCTCAAAGAGAAACCACAACATTTGCCCTTCCTACAGAGTTCACATAAAAAAGACAACTAGCAGACCAGTGGGTGAGTTTGCTGTGCCATGCTGCACAGTTTTCTGCTTCTCCTCAGAACTGTAAAGCTTGAATGTCACCAACAATATGAAAATTGGCAAAACGGGCAACTAGCAACATATATGAGTCATTTTCTCTGTAAAAACCTGATGTTTGTGAAGTATAAACACATCACATATACTTTTGATATTTATCATGTAATTCCTCAAGTAGAAAATCAGACACAGTTACCTGACCAATACCTGAGCCAACACTGACTGTAGGAGGTGGACCTGTAGAGCTTACCTACCCACACAGCTGTGGTATGTTCTTCCTTCAAGCATTCATCAGACAGAATACAAAAGTTGCTTGGATTTGGCCCCTGTATACAATCTCTTCAGCCTTAATGAACCCCTATTCTACTTCCTGTGATCATTTTCACCTTAACACCTTCCTCAAGAGGAATCAGCAGGATGACTGTACTCCTCAGAAACCAGAACATTCTAACACTGCTGCTGACTTAAGCCTTTGGTATCTTTTCTGGTCTTTTACTAAAATAATCAACTTGCTATTTTATTGCAACAAATAACTTGTGGGCTTAAGCTAACCTGGCATCCTCAGTAATGGTGTGCAGTAGGCCTTCCTGGCTTCCCTTTCTGTCCAAAAGAGGCTTCAGAAATATAAATCTTTCGACAAAATCAGGGCAATTGCAAGATCTTACCATTTGCTCACATTAGATGACCATCTCTCCTTTATCTTGGAATAAGAGTTCTCACCCTTAACCTTGACTCTAAAATACCTAGAAGAGCTTTCATCAACATTGTCCTAGTCACTTTCCCATTGTTAAGACATCCTGCATCTAAAATTTAAAGCAGGTGAGGTTTATTTTGGCTTACAGTTTCAGTTCATGGTCAGCATTTTTCCAAGGCAAAAACAGCTGGAAGGGCTAGGTAGACGAAAGTTGCTCACATCATGATGGCCAGGAAACGAACAGAGAAGGGAGGAACTAGGGTGGAAGATATATACAAGTCATGCCCCCAGTTAGCTGCCTCTTCTACTTTTTCTAACCAAGATCACTTCCAAGCAGTACATTCAGCTATGGTTTCATCAGTTGGCGTATAGCACCCCCATGATCTAATCACCTTGCAAAAGCTCCACCTCTGAACACATGAGACTTCAGGGGGACTCTTTAACCTAAACCATAACAAGTACTGTGCCTGAGTTTCATCTCCAGAGATTCTGATTCATTTGCTTTGGTGAGGTCTAGCAGTAATTCTAAGAGCTCCCCAAGTGACTTGAGATTGAGAACTTCTGCTCAACCTAGATCATATTCCAATACATGACAGTTTCCTTTTATTCTTCCAAAAACTTGAATATTTACATTTTGAGCAAATCAGGGATGAGAGAAATTCTTTAGCCTCAGCCGTCCTGGGCATGACTCAGGATTCTGAGGTCATTTACAACCAGCTAACACAATTACAAGTCCCTTTCCTTTGCTTTATTCTTTTTGGTCCAGGTTTCTGGGCAAGAACTCCTTAAAAGGTTAATACATAGGAAAAGCTCTCTTTCGTGGACCAGGCTTAGATTCAGAGATGAAACTCTCCCTTCTTAGAAGTCTTCAGCAGAAAAGAAATGGAAGTAATTGATCCTGGGGGGCTCCAAGATACTGAGAAAAGATCTATAGGCTTAATGAGTTAGAATGACTGAAAATCAAGTTGATCTACACTGCTCTCTCAACAATAGCCTAAGCTTTCAAAAAGAATAAAGAAAGAGATTGGGCCAAAATATGCAATGTATCCCTAACATAACACTAGGAATAGGTATCTGCAGTTTGTCTCTGGACAGGGCTCTGAGTCACACATCTCTATTTGAAACCAAAACATCTAAATTGAGCACATAGACTGCTGAATATAAAATATTTCCCAAGGAAAAGTTATAAATATTATTGGCATGTAGGGAATTTCTTTCTGTCTTGTTTTTGAAATCCAAAATTCTGTTTCGTTTTGTTCTGTTTTATTGTTTTGTTTTATCCAATGTTCTGTTTTGATCAGTTTTATTCTGTTCTGTTTTATTTGATTTTATTATGCCTGATGGTATGGGCAGCAATTTTGAAGATAACAAGAGGCATTAATTATGGTAGCCATTGTTGATTTCCTGTCATCCTGTTTTGAAACTCTGTATCACTTTCACAGTTTTGTTTTGAACGGTTTTATTCTGTTTTATTTTGTTTAGTTTTATTCTCTTTAAAATGCATTTTCATTCTTTTGTTTTGCTGGGTTTTATTCTGCTTTGTTTTGTTTGAGTTTATTATGTCTCATGGTTTGGACAACTATTTTGAAGAAACAAGAGACATTATGCTAGTAATTGTTGATTTTCTATTATTATGTTTTGAAGTCCTGTATCACTTTCGTGGTTCTGTTCTGATTAGCTTTATTATGTTTTGTTTTGTTTGGTTTGGTTTGGTTTGGTTTTATTCTTTTTAAAATATGTATATGTGCATATATAAATATATATATATAATTGGTATGTATCATATTTTAACAAAATAGTAATATTGAAGAGAGAGGATCAAACTATCAAGAATAAGCCTGTTAAAGCATACCTCAATACTCCAGTTATCTTTAGTACCTAACATATTTGCCAAAAAGCAAGCATCTCTATCTTCTGTTATAACCAAAGGTCCATACCTTGAAACAAGATTGATAACTCCTGGTGGTAAGGGGCTTCGAAGATCTTCTGTCCACTCTCCTTATTTAAGAGATGTGGAAACTAAGGCCAGAAAAGAGGAGATGCTGAGATAATGTCACAGAGTTGATTAAATCTTCATCTGATGCCAGGATCTATGGGTCCCAACTACTCCAAGACATTGTTTTTTGTTTATTTGTTTGTTTTGTTTTTTGTTTGTTTGTTTTGTTTTTCACTAACAGCCGCAGCACAGCTGTTGTCACACATGGACCTTTTGTGGTGAGGCTGAGAGGACACAGTCAGGGTGCTTCTCTGAGAGAACATGTCTCCAATAAGAAGCAGGGACAAATATTCACCAAAGTTTGGACAAAGGCATGCAATCCAAGGTCTGACACAGATGTATGTCTGGTAATATGGAACGATAGAACCTTCTGGAATGTTCTGAAGGGGTTTTTAAGGAAGCAGCAAGCACAAAACTTGGAAACAACTGCCCCTAGTTGCTCTGGGGGGTCGTTGTATTCTGATTGCAGCTGTGGAGAATTGTTGTTGAATTCCATTCTCTGTTTTGCTCTAAAAGCATTTCAAAGAGGTTCAGAGAGAGCTTGGTGCACTTTGGTAAATTGAAAACTATTTGTGCCTAACCGTCCATCACCATCTCTCACCATTCACCATCAGAAAGATGTGGGGGCCTTGAGGGCAGAAGGCCAGACCCATGCTGGGGGATGCTAACATTTCCAGTTGCCCCTGTCTTTCTGGGCAACCCCAGAATAACATATGTCCCTTTGTAACCATACCAAGGAGATTTTAGAAGTTAAAAAAAAAAAAAGATGAAGAAGCTGTAGGCACTTCTAGTTTCCATATACCTGCTACTCAGGAATTGTAAGCACTTCTGATGTTAAAATAAGAAGTCCTTCCCATGGACATTCTTCCATAAATACTAATTCTAGAGACACTCCTTGACTCCACTGCCACCCACTATAATTGCCTCAAAGTCAGAAAAATTTGTTAAGAATCATGGTTATTCAATCTTATAACATAAAAATGTTAGCCCAGTTCTTCCTGAGGCTTTCAGAATGTGTTTTTGAGAGAAGTAGTGAGGAAGAAAAGAAAACGATGATTAGCAAAAGAAGATGTATTTTATAACTCCATTAATATAAAGTTCACAAATAGGCCAAAATAAACTGTAAAGTGTAGGGATAATTGCTAAGGTGACAAGCCAGAACTAATTCCCATAAACATTAAACTAATTGTTAATTTGGGAGTACTAGGGAAGGTGATGGCAGATCATACAAATAGTGGAGAGGAGACTTTTTTTTTATTTGTTTAAGAGAAAAAAAGACACATATAAGAAAGACAAAAAGCAAAAGAGACAAATGACTAGAGCAAATGCACAACAGTAATATTATAGATTTACAAGACAGGATGATAGAAACTTGACAATGGTTGCAATATTGGGTATTGTTACCTTCAAAATGGTTGTTTACATTAACAGATATAGACACGTAAAATTGATCTAATCATATGATCCTTAACCATTCTTTCTCAATAACTAATACATTCAGCAGTATATTCGTTTTGGTTATCTTACATATACATATATACAGATTTATATCTTTTTCCTTTTCCCTTCGAGAAGAGACTTTGAAGAGCAAGTGATACCCTGCTTCTTAACCTGGGTTGTGGTTACATGAGTGATCATTTTATGGTCAGTTTTTGAACATGACTTTTGTGTGCATTTTCATTTGTAGACACACTTTTTTTTTCCAATATTAGGGCTTGAACATAGTACCTTTGCACTGAGGTACATCCCCAGCACTTTATTTAAATTATTTTTACTTTGAGGCATGGTTTCACTAAGTCATAATGTTGCACTAGCTGTGCTCCAACTTGCGATCCTCTCTCAGGCTCCCAGAGTGCTAGGATTACAATTATGTGCCATCATGCTAAGCTTTCACAATCACGTTCAAAATTATTTCACAATGATTTTTTAAAAGGTCAAGATGAAGGCGTGTGTCTCAGCACCTAGGCCCTTCACTTGTATAAAACTCCATTTGATTGTTTTCTCACTCAAGACATGGACAGTTCAAGGAATGACATGCTGGAGACAAAAATTATGGAGGAATTAAAGTACAACCCCTGACTCTTCCCTGTTCTCTAGGTTTTAGAAGCTAACTGGACTCATTCAGTTGCTCATGTGCAGGAGTTAATTTAGTCACATGAAATGCTCCCCAAATATTTTTAAAGCAATGAGAGACTTGAAAAGGGTGCTTACAAGAACGAAATACTAGATAAAAGCATAACAGGGGCTATGCAGGTAGAAGTACTTTGTGGGCAGAAGCCCACCCATCCTGGCTCTTCTGTGGGCTCTTGTAGAGACTCTTAGACTCTTTAATACATAGTTTAAAACCACAGATCTGAGGAATAACCATTTTGTTACCTACTGATAACCTAGAGACCAGTAAAGTAGTCAGGGAATTGGGATATGGAAGAGAGAAGATGTCTTCATATGAGACTTAAGATGGGGAATGTGTACGTGCCAGGTGGTGAGGGACTAGGCATAGGACTGAGAACAGCTAGCAAGTGCTGTGTGCTACCATCAGGATGGGTGGCAATGCTGACCAGGGATCAAATGTGCAAATGAGCATAAGGATGTGTCCAGTCAGTTAAAGTGAGCACAGCTTCCGAAGGTCCCTGAGGAGTCTTGCTAATGGTGGGAGTGGCAGGCAGGACAGAAACCCTGCAGGGAGAAGCTTTGGGTCATGCAGAGCTTTTTCTGGCTTTCAACTAGCAAGTAAACAATGCCAGCCCTGTATCCAATGGAAACTGAAGAAAAAAAAATCGTTGTGATTTGTCACTAAAGCATGTCCCATGCAAGATGATCAAGACTGTTCTTTCCTTCCCTCTCCCTATTGAAATGAAACTGAGAGAGATTGGAAGGATTAGTTAAATGGTTCTCTAATTTTGTCCAAGTGAAACAGAAAGGGGAAATGCTTCACACTGCCTTTGTCTTAGTCCATTAAAGATGCTATTTAAAAAAATACCATAGTCTGAGTAGTTTCCAGCCAACAAAAATTTATTTCTCAGAGCTCTAGACTGGAAGTTCAACATCAAGATACCAGCAGACTTGGTGTCTGGTGAGGACCTGTTTCTTGGTTTTCTCTGTGCCCTCACATGGCAGAAGAGGTGAGCTAGCTCTCCGGGGTCTCTTTTATAAGGTCACTAATCCCATTTGTGAGGGCTCCAGGATTATGACTTCATTACCTCCAAAAGGCGCCTCCTGCTAATACTACCACCTCGGGGCTTAGGATTTCAGTGCCTGAACTTGAACAGGACACAAACACTAAGCCCACAGCAGTCTTTAAGCTACAAAGTCTTTCCAACTAGTTATTCCCAGACAAAATCCTTGCTTCAGGCTGGATGCATCTTTGTTCTTTTTTAAAATCATAGAACAGTACAGGAATAGGTGAGTACATCTGTTGGGTTCTCCAGATCACAGCCCAGCACTTCCTATTTCATTAGATCCCTACCCCTGTCCCCCAGCCAGACCATGAGGCCAAGGAGCTATAAGGGTTGCTGTGCTTCCCTAGCCCCCCAGAGATTTTGGGGATATAATGTGTGTATGGGGGGAGGAGTGTAGTATTTAAAAATAGTATGTGCTCGTAAATATTAAGTAGCAGTAGTAATAGTAATAGTAGTGATGATGGTATCTGTTCACAGCCAGGGAATCGCTACACTTCCCCGGGACTTTTTGGTGTACCCCTATTAACACTGAGGATGTGGATAGGAATCATGGAGGGCCCCAGGAAACAATACTATGAGTAGAGAATTTATTAAACCTACACTCAGTCACTTGGTGCTTGAAGATCTGCAAAGTGTCACAGCTGGTAAGAACTATGCTGGTCTGTGTTTGTTGTGAAGCCAGTCGAGAACCAGAGTTCCCCCATCAAGGCAAGGATGCTCTGGTTCCCCCCAGAATCATGCTCAGCACAACTGTGACAGTCACCTGCCCCGTCACCCACCTGTGTGTTACACCCTATGACCATCCTGAGGGAACAGACCTGGTTGAAAGTGATGAACAAGAATCTTCCTAGGGTGCCCCCACCAGGGAACAGCTGGTTATCTCTGGAAAAGTCCCTTAACGGCCCCCTGCGGAGCCCAGTTTCTCATTCTTGACAAATCAGTTGAAATTCATCTTGAGAGCACTTTCCCCGCTTATTAGTACTCCTCACTCTTCCTCCTGCTGGGAATCCAGGGATGGGGTTCCCCACTCCCACCACCAAGCTGGTGGTCCCCGAGCAGATGGCGAAGCTAGGGGAATCCAGCAATTCTCCACCCCTCCATCTGAGGATGCTGCCATGTTCTTAAAATAACTAATGTTTCCAAGTAACTTTAATTTGTATGGTGCTGTGTCTACCATCATTACCACAATAAAAGTGAAAATAAATATTTAAAATACTTATTGACTAATCTGTCTGAAAATAACAATAATAATCAATTACATATCAACATAAACATTATTTCTCTTTTAAAACTTTTATTTTATTGTATATTTTAGATAAACATAATGATAACACTCATCACAGGATATTTATACCTATACATGAAATCTTGTTTCTTTTTTTCCTCATTCCCCCCTTCAGTCCCTCTTCCTCTCTTTATTTAAAAAAGCTTTGTTTCCATTCTTTCTTCTATTCTTTTTTTCTCTTCCCTTTTTTCATTTCTCCCTCCCTCCCTTGTTCGCCTCACTTGAATACTTTCTTCCCGTTTTTCAATATCCTTTATACATTTCCAGTTTCTTGTACAGGAGAAACTATGTGATATTTGAACATGTGCATCCAATTTATTTCGCTTATGAGTGTGGTCTCCAGGTGCATTCATTTAATTAGAAATGTCTCAAGCTTACACTTCTTTATAGCAGAATAGTATTCCATTGTACAAAAAAGCCATATCTTTTTTACCCATTCATCAGTTAATAGGCATTTGGGCTGTTTCCAAGAGTTGACTATTACAAACTGTGCTACCATAAACATGCATGTGCATAGATTGCTGCAGTATGATACTTTTAACTCTTTGGGGAAGGTACCAAGAAGGGAATAGCTGGGTCAACTGAAACCTCTAGTTTTAGTTTCTTGAGAACTCTCCACACTGATTTCCACAATGGTTGCACCAGTTCACATTCCTACCAACAATGGAGAAGGGTTCCTTTTACCCATGGCCACTCCAGCATTTGCTATTGTTGATTTCTTGAGAATAGCCATTCTCTCTGTGGAATCTCAGCATTGTTTTAATGTCCATCTCTGGAATAACCAGTGATGTTGAACAGTTTTTCATATATTTATTTGCTGTTTCTACTTCTTCATCTGAGAAGTGTCTATTCACTCCAGATGCCTAGTTTTGGATTGATTCTTTAAACCTGGGAATCTGGCCTCCTTGAGTTCTTTATATATTCCAGACACTAGTCTCTTGTCTGAGATACAGCTGGCAAAGGGTTGTCTTCTCACTCTGCCAGTGGCTTCTTCTGCTGCTCAGTGGTTTCCAGTAAGAGGAGATCCCAGTTGTCAATTCTCTGATTGTTTCTGTGCGATCAGAACTCTGTTCACAAAGTCTCTGCCTACATCAACCTCTTCAAGAGTCCTCTCCATTCTATCCTCCAGCAGATTTAGTGTTTTTCCTCTAATATTTAAATAAATAGTATTTTTATTTTTTTTAAATCTATATACCAAAACAAAATAAATACCTGAAAAGCTGGGATTGTTTTACATATAAAAAAACCTCTTTGTCTAGCTTAACAGAAGAAAGCTAGATTCTTATATCTTCTTCATTGCCTACCAAGATTAATTGTTTCAATTGAAATATATGAAGAAAACATGCCACTCAGAAAAATGTGAAAAATAGAAAAAAGACATTTATTTTAAGTATTTTCAGATTACCATGGATATTCTTTTATCACATTACACCAATACTCAACAGTACTGATTTAATATTATAGCAAAACTCTTTACCAGCACTAATGAAGAATTTCATCATTCAACTTTTCAGATTCTGTTACATTAAAGTCTGTTAGTTTATCTTGTACTTTGAATGGAATGCTTATCTATGCATAGTTTTAAAACATCATGCCTTTATCATTTGGAAAATATTGGTTTATTGAGTTATTAGATCTTCTAAACACACAATAGAAAACTCCACTTTATAATCATCATAAAACAAAAGTGAAAAAAGCAAATGATAGTATTACAGTAATACCTTGGTTCACAAACGCTTCTGTTTGCAAAACAATTTGTTCACAAACAAGAGCATTCAGCAAAATTTTGCTTCTGTTTGCAAACTCTGCACTGGGTAACAAACACGACCACCACTGCCTTCCCTGCACAAACACAAATGCAGCCATTTTCCTCCAAATCCTAAAACAAATTAAGTTCATAAAGCAAGATACTCTGCCACTGTATTTTGAAAATAATAATTTTGACCTTGGAGAGTTTGAAGGGTCTCTGGACCACACTCTGTGAACTGTTGACTTAATTAGTCACATAACATAATAGCTGTGAATGTGGAATTTAGAGAATTATTCTCACTCCCAGCTGAATGACAACCCACGTCAATCTACTCCTCCTCCTTCCAGTGAGTGTGGGTCAGGGGAGGAGCTTGCAGCCAGTCACACTCTGTGAACTACTCGCTCCTGCCTGCCCAACATCCTGGAGAAATGTTCCCTAGAAGCAATTGTGTTCTAGTGAATATTTAACAACCAGTTCTTCAGGAAGAAAGCATTTCTTTCAGCATTTTCATTTCTGTGATGTAATAACTCCTGCCGTGGCTGATTGCAAACTACCAACAGGATGACACTAAACAAGTTGGTTGGTGCGACAAGATGTGTACAATTTGTTCTCACTACCACAACTCCTGCACACTACTGAGAAAGAAACATGGTCTTACCTCTCGAAGGGAGCAGTGTCCAATAATATTTTACTGTTTTATTTTACCTTCTCTGGTCAACCCTCTGGCAACAGATCGTTTACACACTTGCAAAATTCAGAATACATTTGCCCCTTCCCAACACCCAGTCTTGGCCCCCTACAGTGTTAGGCTTAGTGTCAAGGCCTCTTTCAAATCATCTCAATCAAGCCCAGTTGTGGATGATGTTCCTCAAATGTGGTTGTCGGGTACAGCTGCTAAAGCGCCTGCTGACTTGAAAACCTATGCACTAAAAGAGAAACAAAATGATTTGCCACTATCATATCCAATATACTACATACCCACCATACCAGTGAAATTCAGCTAGGATAACCTAACGGACACTCTGCTCAAAAAGTGTAAAAATGCAAGTCACGTAACAATCCCTGGTCCGTAGCAGTTTTGAAATCCAGCCGAGAATGTCACAGCTCCTCGATTAGGGACCAGGATTGTTCCTGGGAATGATTCTTTCTTGGCTGTACTCTCTGAGCTCTTGATTACTACTCCAAGTCGTCTTCTTTGTATAAGAAATGGGCTATTTATCATCCTCAAGTCAATAATAATAGCAATCTCTTAGCGAATTATGCTTACAAATAGTGTATAAGTACATAGCCAGATAGATACATTCATACACATATAGATAACATATGTTCCTGACAGATAAATTTAATGTTTTTACATAAGTGAGGACTGCTGTACCCAGTGATCTGTCCCACTGCCTTTTACTCTTAATTGTATATCCTGGAACTTAATTCCTAAGAACACATATAAATCTACCTCTCTTTTTTCTCTCCTAGCTTAATTTATGACTCATTCCCCACCTTAGTGGAACTTCTCTCTATTTAATATACACTTCCACAGTCCTGGTCTTCTTCCTTTTAAAGCTAATTCTATTCAGTGATATTCAGTGATAACAACATAATACTGATACTACATGCAAGGCATTATTCCAAGACTTTGTGTTTGCTCACTCAAGCCTTGAAATACTTAGATACCACTAGGGCATGTGACTTCCCAAAGGCCACACGCCTAGAGATGGCAGAACTGCAGTCAAACCCTGGCCCTCTGGTGCTAGAGTCTATGATTTTTTTCACTTTGCTATGCTTCCTCTCAAGTACTGCCTTCACCTAGCAAGAGCTCAGTATCTGTTTTTTCTCCCTAGACCTGACTAAAGTGTAGGGATCATGTTGCTATTGTCCAGTTTCTCCATAAGTATCTGTGAATTGAATGCCAGTTGTGATTCCATGTTCTAGATATTCTCTACTATTGGTCATTGTGCCAAGTATTTCACATATATTTTCTCAATCTACAAACTCCAGGGTGATTCCCCAGAGTAAGGATCTAGGCTCGAATTCAGGTCTGTCTGACTCTAACACATGAACTTAATCTCTATGCCAGGCTCACCGCTCTTGCTGAAACCCACCAACTTCATCCCCTTCTGCAAGCCCAGTGGGCTCTAAGCACCGACATCCAGCTCTTACTCCTCTAGCCAGCTTGCTACCATTTCTACGGTTCCAAACAGAGATTTAGAAGGAACTTGCTTAATATCATTGCTATTTTTACTATTACTATTAAAGAAGTGTCTTCCACTCCCAAAACTACAGTAGCTCTCAATGCAATTGAATGTTGATACATCATAAAGCACTAAATACCATCCCAGCTGTCATCACAGGGAATGACACAAGACAACCAAGTCCCTGAGAAGTGAAGAGGCTATAAGTGTGTCACTCAGCCAGTCTTAATACTTTAAAGCCTTGAATTTGGGAAAAGGGGGAAATCCTTGAAATATGTTCATTGGGGTAAAGCTAACTAGCGCACATTTACTGCAAATCCAATAGACCAGTTTCCCCATTGAGTATAATTGAACTTGAAACATCACAGGTGGCCTGTATTAAGCATGGCCCTGGCCCTGCCACCTGGCTCACAGTGCTATGGTCTCACACTGCCCTCTGCAGCTCAACTGCAATCTGCACATTGTTCCCCAACCAGTCCACAACATCAAAACTTAGGATGCTCATGTGTAACTGGTCCTCCAGGTCTCTCACTACTACCTACTTTTGGTCTGGAAACAAAAAATATAATGAAATACCATTTAACTTGCTACCCGTGCAGGCTCTGTAACAATTATGATTTGTTCCTCTAGGGCTGATGCATTTGGAAAGCACACGCTGGGGAGCCCATTCAGAACATTCTTCTCCAATAAGAGGACAAACCCAATTCCTCAGATTGGTCTGATTTGATCACCCTGATTTCTTCCCCAAGCTAGCTCCATTCTACAATACAGCATGCAATCCCTGAAGAGGAGAAGACAGGTATTGTCTAGGTCAAAACCATATTGAGTGAAGAGAGAATCCAAAGGAAAGAAAAACAAAGCCCTACAGGCTCAACTTATTATCTAAGGAGAAAAATCTTTAGTAGATGTATATACTGAAAGAAGACCAAATACCTGTCCTAAAACTCAAAATAAATATGTTCTTGAAGATTAAGAAAAAAATATTTTTTCTAGTGTACACTTTTTGGAATTTAAATAATATGTGGATATAAATTGTGTATATGTGTATGTGTGTGTGCGTCTACATTCTCCTAGAAAACTTCGTAAATTGTTTGAAAAGAGTCCTTATATTTCAACACCCTGAGCTCCAAGACAGCATAAATCCCTTTGGCAAACTTACCACCAGCCTGCCAGATATTCTTTGAATTCTGCTTTCACCCTGCACCTTTAACACACACACAAACACCTCGCTAATGCATGTGTTCTGCAGGGTGCTCCCTGTGAGACCACTTTTCCGAAAACTCAGCTCAAGACCACAGACAAACAAATGATTCCACATCACTTTATGTAAATTCTTGGGCTTTTTCTTAACTGGACATTTAGTTTAAGTGGTTCAAGTTCAAGCTGATTTTTGGTCTATGAAGTGCAAAGAGAAATAGATGGAAATCTGATGAGGACAGGGGGAGACCTTTGTCTGAAGGAAGAGAAAAGATAATGGCCCAAGTTTGGAAACCTTACAGGTGGAGTCAAAGAGGACCTATGGAAAAGTTCAAAATATCTAAAAGTTGACATCTGTTTGCTTTCAGCTCAGGTTTGGGCTCCTCCTTCATTTCTATCCAAAAGCAAGCTTTCATAACTTCAAATTCCCACTGTTCCAGCCGGGGTTCCCCAGCATTGTTACCCTGTTTTGACTCCTCTCTTCTTTGCAGCAACCACTTGTCCATTCCTGTAACTCTGTCCTGGAAGACATAGCCAAAAACCCTTGTTGATAATGAAGTGGGTGACCACTCTAGCCAGATGTGCTCTGCCTGGAGACAAGCAGACTGTCCCTCTGCTCACTAGGAGGACTGCTTGAGGCTGGGTATTGTGTACTTAGCATGCTGCCCACTAGGTTCTCTGACTAGCTCCCTGATGACCACATTGGATCAGGAGGTCCATGGAGCAGCAGCGATCTGCTCTAAGTAGTGATCATCACATCCAACTGGTTCCAGGCATTTTCTGGGCACTTGGTACGCTTTAATTAAATGAATGAATAAAACACTGGCAGGAAAAAAAATGGAGAGTAAGTGCCTGAGGTCACATATGCTAGGAAATATGTCAATCCACTGATAAACTCCAGCTCATCAGCAAACAGGAAAATATACTGAGAGGCCATTTAAAATGATTTGATAGCTTTGCCCATTGCTCCTTATTGCACAACCACAGTCATAAAAGGCTAGTCCAATTGTTTGTTATCTAAACACACACACACACACACACACACACACACACGATCAGTCCATTGGCATGGACAGATCGGTATGCAGTTTCTGAACCAGCACCTCACCATGTCACCAGAATCTCCAAAGCTCTGAAGGGGTGAAGCATTGAGATGAACAGAAAGAATTTTTTAGGGCCAGTTAGATCTTTTACTATGAGGACACCACCCCGCAGGTCAGGAGAAGGCATGATTTACAATCTATTCCAGTTAGTGAGGCCTGTGTCCTATGTTTGTCAACATGAAGAGGCTTCCTTTGACTGGGGGGAGAAGATCCTACTCTCGCTTTCCATGATTTTCCTTTTCACTCCCTGATTTGTACCAGCCCTTCAGCATTCACTTTCTGAAGTCTCCAGAACATAGGTGAGAAAGTGGAAGGTCTTTTAGGGTTTTCTTGGGTTTCTCTCTTAATTTTGTCAAAAAAAAAAAAAAAAAAAAAAGACCAGACCAAACTGCCCCATCTCTTTCCCCTGTGAAAATTTTATTTTCTGGCTCCAGAATTTTAGCCAGAGATGTATGAGGAACCCTTCTATCTATTTTTCCCTTTGGGACAATTGATGTGTATGGTCACTTGAAGTCTTGAATTAAAATCATCATGTAAGATCAGCCAAGCCATCAGCACTTTGTGAAGCTGTGATAAGTTACTTTTTTACAGTGGCAATAATTTAAAGAGGAAAAGTATTTTTTCTCAAAGATTCCATTGCTTCAGAATCATAAATGGAATTATACCATGTTTCAACCTGACAGCCCCACATGCTAGCACTAGAGAACAGTGAAAACTCTTGTCAATGTCCAGAGTTATTGTTTTATTATTAAGCACCATGTATTTGCACATCACCAAAGGATATCTCTTCTCAGTTCCATTTGTTGTAGACTGTGTTAATTACTAAGTTAGGATGAAACCAAAATACAAGAGGAGGTAGGAGAGAATGAGAGAAAGGAAGAAAGGAGAGACCTGTAAGAATTCTGTGGTGGTGATGCCTCTTCAAATTCAAAGCCAAGAATGAGCTGCTAGACTCGAAAACTAAATGACTAAAACTAAGGACAGGAAAATCACTGGAGATCCAGAAAACAATTTTATCTCACTCTTGACTTTATTTTTATCTGTGGGTGTGTGTGTTTTCTCTTTCCCCCTCCCAACTTTTGCTGGGTCTCATGACAACAAGTGTCTCAGGCTGTTTCAAGTGTTCACATGTCCTGGTCCCATCAGACATGGCAGAGGGGCACCATGTGATCAAGCATGATGACAACTCTTGCAGACTGAGGCAGTCTGGCTGTTGGACAGACTGTATCTACTATGTAAATACTTTCAAGCTAGCGAGGATATGGAAACAGCCAATTACATGTTAGCCCAAAACTGAGTATATCTTACACATGTCTAGACCTTAGCAGTTAGAAATGTATGCATTATGAATTGGAATACTCTGTTCTGTGATGGTGAAAATAACTTGCATTTGACATACTAAACTAAGGAACTTTAAGGGAAATATCCCAGAATCAACCTTAGAAGGAGATGAAATGTTTATGTGGTAGTATTTGACGGAGCCCCTGGAGATGAAAGAATTGTTCTAGACAAAGAAGAAGAACAAAGCCTTGCATGGTGGCGCACGCCTTTAATTCCAGCACTGGGGAGGCTGAGATAGGAGGAGCATTGTGAGCTTGAGACTGGCTTGGGCTACAACGTGAGCACAAAGCCGGCCTAAACTACATAATGTGATCCTGTCTCAAAAAACTAGGGCAGGGAGTTTGGCTCAGTGGCTCAAGCACCTGTCTGGCAGGTGTGAGGTTGTTAGTTTGATCCCCGGTGCCACAGAAAAAAAAAAAAGAGAGAGAGAGAGAGAGAGAGAAAAACAAGACAGGTGTGAAAGTTAAGAAAGGACCATAACAAAGAGGGAATTTTTAGAGTCTGAAAAATATTTTAAAATTTTCTTCTGGAAAACTGTTTTTTGTTTTTTTGGTTTTTTGTTTTTTTGGGGGTTTTTTTGGTACCGGGGATCAAACTCACAACCTCGCGCCTGCCAGGCAGGCGCTTATACCACTGAGCTAAATTCCTGGCCCCTGTATGATATTTTGTGTCCAAAAAAATCCATACGTATTCACAGACTGGGAATGTATCCTAATTAATATAGCTCCAAGAAAAATAATTTGTGGCAGGAAGACATTTACTGTAATATTATTTAGGATAGTGAGAAATCATAAACATTCTAAGTTCCCAATAATAAGCAAGCTGATATGCAAATTATGGCATATCCACTTGGAAAATTATACAGCCACTGAAAATGATAATTATAAAAAATTAGGTAGCAATTCGGAGAAAACGCACATGAAAAATGCTAAATCCCAAGGAAACAAGTTACTAAATTATATGAAAATCATAATTAAGCCATGTCAAAACATGTTTCTATGAAACAAAGCAAATAAGGAATTCTTATAATTGAAAATGTTTGTAAAATAGTGTCTTCGCTTTAGGGATTTTGCATGATGCTACTATAGCATTTATAATTTTTTTTAATTTGCAAACAGCAAGCTCTGCTGATTTCTTGTCTTTAGCATTCAGTCTTCACCCAGAATGTGTCCTCTGCTCAAAAATATGACTTCCAGTAATAAGCTGAAATTCCAGCTTCCCGGGAAAACCCACTGAAACCCAAACTCCTGGGCCAGCACATCCTTCTCTGCTCCAACACTGCCTTTACATCCATCGCGCCAGAAAACCACTTGGCCCATTCAGAAACCTAAATGGATTTCTGGAAGCTCCAAACCAGCCAAGAAAAAAGCCAGACACCTCCAGCAGCAGCGAGTTTAGTCTTACAGTTTTTATTTATTTTCTCTACATACCAGGAGAGGTTAGCTGATCAACTAAGGGGCTGACCAATACTTTGCCTGTTTGGCGGTGTGGCATTCGCACAGGCGAAATGCCACATCTTTCGTCCCAGAGTTCCAGAGCAGACTCTGCCAGGAGCGTTTGTATCAGTGTAATTAACACAAAGGCCTCCCTCTGTCTTAAAAACACAGGCCTCCATACCGGCTAAGATGCACCAGACACTGTTTCCTGCACAGCACAAAAACTCCTTTCCTCACCCCACCCCCAACCCATTTCTGGGTTTCATTAAGGCCCACGGGTGCCTCCAACTTATTTATTTAGGAAACACTGTTATTGTCTTAATGTAAACAGAACTCAAGATCAGTTGACAGTTGGAATGGTCCAGCAGAAAGGTTTTGAAAGGCGCCTCCTTGGAAAGGGGTCTCTCCATTCAGCCCCCGGTTCCTGTATCATACTGCCAGCACTGTTCGCAAAATAAACAAATGTTTGTTTTACAACATGGCAAAGGGGGCTCCCATTCATCGCTGGCCAGATATGAAAACAAACTTTCACATATAAGGGCTTTTGATACACATGACTTACTAGGATGATAAGGGGCTCGCTGGGGAGTGCTTAAAGCTTATTAATATCGCACAAAAGACTTTTGTTTATCATTTCGCCGGACTGCCTGGGAATCACAAGACTCAAGCCGCCACCCGGCTAGTGTCCTAGCATTTCAGCAGCCATAACGTGTGGAGATTGCGAAAGCACTGCTGATTTGGAGCCAAAAACAAACGCTCCACAGACCCAGGTGAAAGAGCTTCTAATTGCCCGCCTCTGAGAACGGCTAGAAATGTAAGAGAGAAGGGACAAGAGCTCCCCCTACAGGTGTAAAGAGATGCATTGACCCATCCTGTCCGTAAAGGGGTGTCTGCCTTCCAGAAAGCATGGAGCCTGTGGCCTACATCGGGACATTTCTCTTCCTGTTCAAAAGGCCGGGGCCTCCAGCAACATTGGATTGACTACCTCTGCCTTTCAAGTCTTAGGAGACGTAACCAACATAAAAGCTAGTGATTAGTGATTTCAAGACTTTGGGGAGGAAAGTGAGCAAATCAGACACAATCTATGTCCCCTAGACTTGCCCTTTCCAACATGGTGACCATCAGTTACCTGTGGCACTGGCTACTTAACATATACTTCACCCTAGTGCTATAAAAGAACATAAAATAACTTGTTGATTTTTTTTGCCTTAATCATTGTTGAAATAATAATACTTGAGATATATTGGGTTTAATAAAGTATTAAAGTCAATTTCATCTGGTTTTTTGCATTTTCAAAATGTAGTTACTAGAAAATACAAAACTATACATATATCATACATATATCCTATTTCTATGGGATAGTGCTAGACAAGGCAATTGGTAAATAGAAACTTAAAGCTCGTAAAAAAAAATACTAAAATTTTGGGCCAGGGACTTGGCTCAGTAGCTTAAGCGCCTGCCTGGCAGGCGCGAGGTTGTGGGTTTGATTCTTGGTACCAAATAATAATAATAATAAAATTTTAAGTCTGTAATATCAGTGGTTTATGCCAGGTGAGTTGATTTCTACCTTAAATACACTAATTCCATTTATACTTGAATCTCTTGAAAAGAAATTTTATTTCTAAAAAAGTACTATTTCTCTGCATTTTTCAGTTTGTTATATATAAAGTCTGAACAAAGTGGCAATAAGGTTTTCAGTTTAAGTTCAGCTTTCACATGTTGAGAAAAAGTTTCAGAAGTAAGAACATACTTTCTCTCTGCAAGATCTTTCCTTCTCCAGATCACATCCTTTGTGTATGTAAACTTATTGTAAGAGAAAGAAATTCCTTCTAACAGAACAGTCTTGCAAAATTGTTTTCAGGTCACCAGACAGCAGATATTTGCTTATTGCCTTCCATAACTGGCAGCCTCACCTACCTGATCTCTTTGTAAGCAGTCTTTGAGATGTGTGAGATAAGTGACATTACGTGGGAAATCTGTGACCCTAAATGTGGTTAGCCCACCAAAATCACTATCGTATTTAGACAAATGGCTGAACACTGCTAGTGGAAAATGTTACCACTCTTACTACTTTTTCCTCTCCTCCTTCTTCTTCCTCTTCTTTTCCTTCTTTTCTTCCTCCTCCTGCTCTTTCTTCCTGTCCTCTTCCTCTTCCCTTTCTCCTTTGAGCACTGGGAATTAAACCCAAGGCCTTCATACTAACATACATTCCTTACACATTTTTTATTTTTTATTTTGAGAAAGGGTCTCACTAGGTTACTAAGTATCCCAAGTTGAGCTCGAACGTGTGATCCTCTTGCTTCAATTCCCAAGTTGCTAGAATTAAAGGCCTGTGCCGCCAATCCCAACATTAATATTTTCTCATTGATCAGGTAAGGAAATGAGCCAACATTAATTAAATACCTTCCTTATGCCTGCTTTTTTAGAAGGTATTTTATCAATTCTTCACAGTATCCTATAATCTTATAGAGAAACTGATTCTCAGTGTTAATTTTCCAAAAGTCTTGAAATTTATGTTATTGAAACTTAGGTGTCCATGTGAGTTGGCTTTATTATGGGTATAAGTTGAGAAATTATTCACACAGGAAACAAAAATACTCAAAGATAAACGCTGTATGCAATCGATTTAGAATAAAACATCTATCCTGTGCTCTTAAATCTTAGAACTTCATGATTTCCTGCCTGCAACTCCTATTTATTTCAAGGGTTATGCAATGCTGATTGCTGATAAAGGTTATATAATAATGCCATCATGGCTGGGGTCATCATCCTATTTCCTGAATTAGATCTAAGTAGTACCAGCAGTTTTTTTGATAAACATACTCAGATGAGGCCCATGATCACCAAACCCAACCAGAAGTAGAAGACCAGCAAAGAATATTTGACTTTCTCAGGTATGTTACCTTAGATCTAGCCTGTTTATTTTGGCCCCCAAAATACCCTGCATTATCACTGAAATACTAATGATTTCTGTGAAGAGACAGAGGTTAATGATCATGAGATCATGAGAATCTTTCAGAAATCATTCTTTAAAATTTAGCCTTAAAATTTTGTCCAAGTAGGCAAAAAGGGCTACAAAGCCCACAGACGAATATTCTGATGAATGGTGAAGCTCCTACAATACAGAAATGTAGGTAGCAGAGGGAGCGGCCCACGTCCTCGGAGCCTCTTCCAGCACACAGTGTAAGTCAAAGGTAGAAGAGAGTAGCAAAGCAAATTGCAGCTACCATCTTTGCTATTATAGACGAAATTGCTAAGGAAACAAACAAGGATTTTAGTTACAAGTTGGGATAAAAATGGGCTCCTGTTGAATAGCTACATAGGGAAAATCTGGACTGGGACCCAAGACCCTCATCATTCTCCCCACAGACAGAAAAGATGGCTCTGGGAAACAGAGGCTGCAACACTACCACATGGACTGTAGATCTGGGCTACAGTATTTGGAGGGCACTGGAGTGGGACAGAATATTCACTGAAGATATTTTCTGGTATGATATTCCATCTGACCTTATTATTCTGGCATGGTTACCGGCACCTTATAATCCCAGCATTGTATTCACAAGTAATTCCTCTGCTCATTAGCAGAAGTTGAGTCCAACTTTGCTCTTGTAGGAGCTTGTGAATAAGCATGGACCAGTAAGACAGTGTTTCCAGGAGCTAGCTACAAAGAAACAAGTATGCTACTCATTGGGGAGATGCCTCTGTATTAGTTAGAAATTGCATTTGACGGCTAGTCACCATGTCTGGAAATAACAGTGATGAAATACAGCTGCTTCCTCCTCATGTGAGGAAGTCCAGAGTGGGGTAGTCCTGAATTTAGTGGCAAAACCGTAGTGTCAGGCCCTTTCTGTATTAATTCTCTGTCACCTTTACAATATTGTTTCCACCTTCAATTTTACCTGATGATCTGAGATAGCTGTTGGCAGAAAGATCTGGTAGTCACATCCATATCCAGACATGGAGCAGGAAAAATGGAAAGAACAAAAGGGAGTACATGTCAGCTCCTGTCCCCTTCCTAAGGAATTTCCCTGGAAATCTCACTCACCAATTCCTTAGTGCAGTTTGCTAACTTCTAGCTACAGGGAAAGCTGAACACATTTGAATAAAACCATTTTTACAGGCAAACTAAGGGAAGGAAATGAATATCAGGCTAGCAACTACCTGGTCTTTAATTTGCTTCAGACACAAATAAAGACATCTCAAAAAGAGAGTTATATCCAGTGTGAAATATTTATTTCCACCTTTATAACCAAATTAACAATGAGCATCATAATCACTGGACCACAGAACACACTAATGACTTCTGCCTTGCATTGGATTCAGAAATTCTTTGTTTCTTTAGATTTTTTACAACTTGTGATGCTTCATAAAAATTCCTCAATACAAAGGACATCATGCCAACACTGTCAACATCTACAACAGGTAACATTCCACCTATGAACTTGATAAAGAGAAAAATTAAGGCCCATCATGAAGATTTGAATGTCTTGCTCTATTGAATACAGTGTAACTGAGGAAAAAAAAGAGAAGACAAGAGGAGGGGAAAGGAGAGGAAGGGAGGGGAGAGGAGAGGAGAGGAGAGGAGAGGAGAGGAGAGGAGAGGAGAGGAGAGGAGAGGAAAGAAGAGAAGGAAGAAGAGAAAAAAGAAAAGAAAAGAAAACTGCTAAATTCTCAGGTACAAATACAAAAAGTGACATGGACAGCTACAGTAGCTGGACCACATGAACCTGGATTTTCACAGTTACCTAAATATGTGACATGAGGGTGGCTATTTGGTTACAGGAAGCAGTACAGTAATAAAGAGCCACACACAGTGATGGCCACATTAATAATGATGTGAGGAGTAATTTTTAAAACTCCATTATTATTATAATAATGTAAGAATTACGGTGATAATGATGATGATAAGTGGAATGATGAGTTACTTTAATTCTTCACTGTGAGAATAGTGCCACAGTTATTTTTTTGGCTATTTTAAGCTCTTTTTATGGCAAGGTCATGTCTTACGCATCACTGAATTTGCCTCTGTCTAGAACAAAACTTTGTAAACACTAAGCTAGACACTCAGTTGTTGTGTTTTGTTTTCTGTATTTGAGACAGAGACTCTCTGTGTAGTGAAGGTGGCCTTGAATTTATGGCAATTCTCCTGCCTCAGCCTCCCACGTACTGGGATTGCAGGCATGCAGCAACATGCCTGGGACAATTGATGTTTATTAATGATGATGGTGAACCAGGCATGGTGTTTCACACCTGTAATCCCAGCACTTAGGAGGATAAGGAAGAGGATCAGGAGTTCAAAGCCAACCTAGGGTACATAGTGAGACCCTGTCTCAAAAAAAAATTGATGATGTACTAGTAACTAACCAACATACAAGCTCAGTAACACCAACTGTTAACGTAAGAAGGGTTTAAAAAAAAAACAGTTGAGGATGATCCTGATATTTTCTACCAAGAACTCGAGAATACTGCTCTATCTTTGGCTTCTGGATCTTGGGTAGAAGGTGATTAACACTTAATCTCCTTACATTGGACTTGCCTTGTCTGAAACTCAAGGAGTTGGAATTGGAAATCTTTGTGACAATTTTTATTACTAGAACATTATAACTGCTACTTAAAACTAACTAAATGCTAAGATAAGGTATTACAGGTTAAATCTCCTTTGTTGGAAAAGCTAAGTCTCAGAACATCTGCTTTTCCTTTTTTTGATAAGTTACACCCCAGCAAAACCCTATTCTCTAAATTTAAGCACAATCACTAAAACCAAGTTAGCTATGGTTTTGGGGGAATGAGAACTTCTACAAAGCCAGGCCTGGAGGTTTCCCTAAACTCTTTGCCACTAAATCTCTGTCATTGCTTGAAACTGAAACAATTTTTAAAGGTAGAGTCTTCTAAATCCATCCCTTTGCAAATCTGTGCCCAAGATTTGAATAAACTAATTCTTTAAATTAAACCCAGTGTTTGTATTTCTCTACAAATGGGACATAATCAAAGCTCAAGAATTCCCACAGCCCTAGTGTTAAAAATAGAGTCACATCCTTAAAAGATTCTGACCTTAGATTCCTAATCCCAATTCTCAATCCATCTCATTGAATCATGTACCATTTAAAATGTGAGAAAATCTCGATATAAATCTTACATGCCTCAGTCATCAAACCAACCCAGCAAAAGCCTCACACAGCATTCCATCCTCCTAGACGTGTTTTGACTAGTGGCCCGTGGGAATCCCCGTTGGAGGAAAAGAAAAAAGAAAACAATGTGGGAGCAGTCAACTTGATGAATATGACCAGCCTTTATACCATCCCAGAAATAAACCACCAGTACTCCACATTCCATTATTCTCCAGTCCTAGGTAGCTGTATCTTGTAGTTGGGGATGAAGATGATGACGACGACGACGATGATGATGATGATGATGATGATGGTTACACTGATGACAAGGATGATGATATGGGCCATAACAATGAACATTTCTGAGCATTAGTTGGACTATCCTCATGTTACAAGTGCATTTTCTCACTAATCTTAACATACTTCACCAGTAGTGTTATTAGCCCCATTAGTTTCTTCTTCATTTCACTGATGAGGAAACTCAGATTAGCGAGGTTAAGTAACCTCAACCATTGTTCTAAAGCTTAAAACAGGGTTTAACCCCAGACATGTATGATTCTCAATCCCCTGCATATTAGGCCATCCTGCTTCTCAGGAAGCAACAGTGAAGCTAAGCTAGGAGATTTATCCTGAGCCAGCAGAGGATGTGCAAGGTCTCAGAAGATAAACTGGAGGATGCAACTTAGGCTTTTTAAAATGTGGGGTCTTGCTATGCTGTGCAGGCTGACCCCAAACTGTTAGGCTTAAGTGATTCTCCCACTTCAATCTCCTCAGTAGCTATGATGAAAGGCATATACCACCCACACCCAATTGACATTATTATTATTATTATTATTATTATTATATTATTTTGTACAGGAATCAAACTCAAGACCTTGCGCTTGCCAGACCGATGCTCTGCCTCTGAGCTATATCCCCAGCTACACACTTATTATTAAATCAGACTAAAACCTGAAAATGTAAGTTAAATTGGAGATTGTATTCTAAATTTTTATAACCAAATTTAAGAATACCATAATTTGTGGGATTTCTATAAAGAGAAATACTGAAATAGTAACAAAAATGACTGACAGTGTAGATTTCCTTTCTTTCTTTTACCACCTGTGGACCTCATGGGGTAAGGGGCAGATGGTAAATTTGGGTGAACTAGTCTATTCTGAATGCTTATTTATAAGGCTACATTCATGCCATCCACCAAACACCATCTGCCAGGCTATTTCTTCCATGAAACTAGAGCATTTTGTTCCATAGCAAATAAAAGTGCGACCAGAATTCTATCAGCATGCTGTGCTTGGGAGAGCACCAACACTTTTCAAAACCAGCTTTAATCCTTCTCCAAGTCCAATGCAAAGAAGGCTCCCCTAAGAACAGTAACCCAGTCAACACATTCATTCATTCATTCGCAAACTCACTTTGAAAGAAAGCTGGCCCGCATGGGCCAGCCAAATGTGGAAAGTTAATTTTACAACGTGAACTGTTTTCACCCTGGGCCAAGAGACAAGCATAGGCACCATATGACCTGGGTCTGATTTAGTAGTATCTCGGGACTCAGAAACATGAGGGTATTTCAGCAAGGAACCCCCACCTTCACTACTCCCTCCCAGTCTACTAAAGCTTGTAAAGAATGTCTTTCATGTTTTCATCATTTACTGCGTAACGCGCTCCTGGTGCCTGTCCTTGAATTCTCGGCTCATTGCCTCTGAATCAAGGGAAGTCAAGTTGAATCTTTCAAAATGGGAGCAGACAGGGAGTAAGAGTATCAGCATCAGGACAAGAAAATCCACCTCCATTTACTTTTTTAAAACGCCAAGTCTTGTTTATTATTCTTTAGAGGTAGAAAACACTGTAGTGTGCGGAGAAGAGCCTTAGACACAGAATCTTGATTTTTATTTCCAGTTCTGTCCCTGACAATTCTGTGGAGATCTGGGTAAATTGTTTAATCTCTCTGGCCCCTGGCTTGCTTGCCAGTAAAACAGGGAGGTGGCACTACAATAAATGCCACACAATAGAAATGGAGCCCAGAGAACTGATGCAAATTAAAAATCAAAACTTCCACAGAATGAGTGTCATGGTTGTAGTTGAACAAGAAGGGAATGACCCAGGAACCAGATCACCTCTGGTGAAGTTTTGCTTCTTTGTAAATATCAGACATAACCAGCCAGACATGGTACCACATGCCTATAATTCCAGTACTGGGGAAGCTGAGGCAGAAGAAAGACCACTGTGAGTTCAAGGCCAACTACAGAGCAAGACCCTGTCTCAAAAAACCAAGTATATCTAGATCAATAACACATAACCTACAGGGAAAATTCCAGGCAATCAGAGTGAGCATAAGTAGAGTCCATGTTGCTCAGTTCCTAGTTTTCCCAATAGTATAGGAAGCAAGATTAGTAAAGCAGTAGTCATTGTGGACCTGGATTCCGTCCTTTACTTCCTCTATGACTTTGGCCTGTTGTTTTCTTCATTAATCCCCCTCTGCTGCACCTGTAAAATGAGATGACTATACCCATGATGTTATATTTACAAAAGCTCTCAAAAAACAGTTGTTACATTTTCTAGAATTTTACCAGGTGACTGGCATCACAATGGTAGTATGAAATAGGGAAGATTGGGAGTATTTATCACAGAAATCAGCAAACGCTAAAAATGCAGGCATCCCTCTGCTACCTCTCTAGAGCTGTTATACACAACCAGCATGCCAGTGCTACTGGTCTGCTTTATTCTAAGGATGAAGTAAGGTGATACATGCAAAGTGTTCAGCACAACTTTTGGTGTCAGACAAGAAGTAGGAGTTGCTATCACTTTCATTAGTGACCCAGGACACTCGGTCTCCTTCATTTCTCATTACTCACACTATTCTTCTCTTAACCCAGGTTTTATGCTTTTTTGCTAGAGATTCAGAGACTGAGTGCCTCCAGTAAAGCTCCTCTTCCCAGCTCCCACTGTATGCTTATAGCTTCTCATTCAGTAGACATGAATTGATACCTATAGTGGATGCAATCTGGCAAGCACAAGCATGACTGGATGAAACCTGGCTTGTGTTTGAGAGGCTCACAGACTCTTTGGTGGACAGAATACAACTGAGTCTGAAGGACACCTTTTATCAACAGTGTAGAAATTGGAGGCAAAGATGCTCTCAACTTCACAAACCCTCCTATTACCTGGAATTCCCAAAGTCCTTGAAGCAAGAAACCTTCAGAGTAACTTCAATTAAGAAGGACAACCACCTTCTCTAAAATGACATAATTATTAGGACTACAGGGCACTCAATTAGCATTCCCACTCTGCCTGCCCTAATGGTGTTACCCAGAGATTGGCAACATACTTTCCCACTGGCTAGGATGGTTGCATGTATGCCGCCTGGAAACCAGAAATGTGTAACATCAAGTCTGGCCCCTCGCCAAATTTCTACAGGGCATTAGTAACAAACTGGTGAAGCTCATTAAAAAAAAGAGAGAGAAACCTATAACCATTAAAAGTCCATTAAGCAGCCTGTCATTTTGTAGAGCTAAATAGCCCACAGTAATCAAAAGCATATGAACCCCAGCTGGGATACCCAGTGAATTGTTTCGATTTAGGGGAGAATTCATCAAGAAAGATTGTTCTTGGGATTGGGTTGATTTTTCTCCTTCAGTTCCTGGCCTCATGTTCTATTATAATTAAAGTGATTGATGCACCTCCCAGACAGAGGTGAGCAGTGACCACCAGAGCCCAAACATCTGCTCCTTCCAAGCAAGCAGCTAATGCAGAACTTTAGTCAAAAGGCACGTAACTTGAGGTTACCCCTCCACTGTCAATTAGGTAGGGCACCATCAACTCTTTGCTGTCGGCTGGGTTACATCTGGGTTATCTGTGAAATTTCTCTTCTCAACTGTGGAGAGACTTTCATCTTTATCCAGATTATGATCAAGAAACAGAACTAAGTCTGAGGCAAAGTGTGAGTGATTCCTAAAACAGGAGAGAGTAGGTACAACCATCAGTTAATGAATCGTCTTCTTGTCCACGGATAGATACTCGTTTCAAAAACACAGATTCAATCTTTCCAAGCGACTACAATCCTTCCACATCCCTCCATCACTGCCCCAGCCCTGCTGTGAATGTCCCTACCTTCCTATTGCTCATTAGTGCCTCCACGAATGGACGACCACATGCTGAGGCAAGAGGTAAAATTCAAACAGGCACTTTATGATGGCACATTAGCAGTCCTGGCTCTGCCACAAGAATAGTGAAAAAGAAGGAAAACCAAGTTAAGAGGTAACTATTGAAATTACTATCTCCATGCTCATCTACACCACCATGCCACTGGATAAAAGCAAAATATTGAGATAAAATAAAAGAACAAAGATGTTCAGATTCAACGTGAAGTCTCATGAGGCCAATCACATGCTCCCTTTAGATGTTTTTGTCATGGGGTTATATTAAACTTTTCTCAAAAAAGCCAGGAGTCTGATTTAAAAACAAAAAAGTCATGCTAGTATAACAAACACTCCCCCATGCAAATCTCCTCCAAGTTCCTCCAAAATCAGAAGTGATTTTGGTGAACTTCTTATTTATGATTCTTCAGGAGCCTTGAACTGTTAAATTTCTGCTCACATCCCTTTCCCATTGCTGACCATATGTTTCTCAAAGGCAGGGATATCTTACTTCCTGTATCTCCGGTAACAATTCCTCGGAATACTTGCAACTCTAGTCCCTTAGTAAATATTGACGGAGTGATCTTTCAGTGTTGCCAGGCTCAGCGTTCCAATCTCTCAGAACCTGCCTGTGCTAAATTCCATGAGCACTTAACGAGCTCCTGTGCTGTCCACATAAACTCATTTGCTTTGGGAATGAAAACAAATCGATGCCACCTTTACTCACTGAATTTGCTTAAGCATACATTGCAGATGATACGTACATGTAGTGTACATGAGCATAAATGCTCCTGCACCTGGCAGAGATGCTCTGACCTCTTCTTACCTTCCAAATTCTGCCCACCCTGCCAGGACAACCTGTCCCTCTCCTTCCAATGAGGAGTCCTCACAGAGTACCCAGTTTTTCCGAGGGATTTCTAACTCTGAATCCTTAAATTTTTAGTTAAGCTGAAATCAGCGTAAGTTCTAGTTTAGTTAAAGTAAAACGATTACTGAACTACTTGATTACAGAAGCCTCCTTGCCTACCAGGTAAATACCGCGATGGTGCTGTTGTGGCATATCTCACTTTTCAAATGAGAACACATGAATGCCATGAACATGTGAGCAAGAGGGTCAGTGAGTGACTTCTGATGGGTGGTAGGGCAAAGTCGAGTGAAGTGAAAATGAGCCATTAGTGGGGAAATGTCCTCCCCCCATCACTCCATCCCCAGGAATACCTTCAACTCAGGAACCTGGAGTGATGTGGTCTATGGCTGGACAGAGGGAGTCTCTGACCCTTATGTTCTTTCCTCCTTGGATGTCCAATAGTGAAGGAAAAATAAACATATAAAAAACCATAAATCCTCTTGCAAAAATAAAGGTGACTTTTTAATGTCCAGTAGCTAATGGTTTAAGTTGAATTCCAGATCCTTACAAAGAACTCATGAGACTCCTTCTACTTCTTTGCTGTCTTGACCCCCACCCCTTTCAGAGTCAGGAGACTTGCCTGGCTTTTTCTTTTTGATGAACTTAAATAGGGAGTCTTTACACTTGTATATATGGCATGAGAATAAACCCACAGATTCAAATCATTTTGAAAACTCTCCTGGGACTCAGGACCCAGTTCTTCCTCCCTAAATTATTTTCTCCCAGATCAACAGTTATCTGCACAGAAAGATATTTTTTCATGCATTGACACCCTTTGTGGAAGTTGCCACCTTCCTGTGTCTTGTGGCACTCAGGAAGTCCTGTTCTCAGAGAGACTAAGACCACTTTATTCAGTCACAGGCACAAGATGTCAGCACCACTCTCTCTCTCAGGCCTCACGCCTGAGGGCCTTCGCTCTGCAAGTGATGCACCTGCTGGGGTCAGTAAGGACAGTACTGCAATCGGAGTCATGAGAAGACCTGCTGGCGGTCACTGGGCTGCACCTTGTTAGCCTAGGTAACTTCAGCTCTGGACTTTTTCATGATTTGCAAAATGAAAGAGTTGTACTATGTCACCTGAGTCCTTCCCCCTGGCTTCTACCTTTGTCACTACTCACTTTGTTACTCTCCACCCCAACTAGTCTTACTTTGCTCTCATATCTAGATCAAAGGACATACTATGCCCCCTTCTTTGTCATCCTCATCTCCTATCTTGCAGTTTGTCTCTAGTACCTTCTCCGTGGCCACCTCTAGTCCACCTTCAATCTCTCCCTCTCATTTGCTTCATCCCCTCCTTGGACTTCCTCTAGTCTGAAAATCAAACAAGCAACATTATTTGACCCTATTACTGTTGTTCACCTGTTTCCATCAAATTTCTTCATTGAATATTCTCAAACTGTCTCCATTCTGTTCTTTCCTATCCACTCACTCTTCAGCCCTTCGCAACCTGACATCTGCTTCTCACTACTCCACTCTCTCAAGATTTTCTAGTGGTTACTTCATCATCAGGATTGTTTTTCCAAGACCACACTATAATAGACCCAGTTCCCCAGAAGCAGACCTTGCAATGACAATTTATAGGCAAGGGATTAAAGCAGTGACCTTGGAGAGTGAGAGAAGCAGGACAGTGTAGGGGGAAAAGCCAGGCAAAGTCCCCAAAAGGAAGCTTTAGAGTATAAATTATACCTCAGTGCCATCCATGTGAGGCATGAGAGTTGGGCTTTCACGTTCCTTAACTGCCCGTCACAGACTAAGAGCTCAGATGGGACATAGGGAAGGTAAATTCCAGGCACTTCCTTCTCTCTGAACTTCCCAACAAAGTTGCTCCAGTAGCCTCAATATTCACAGGAAGTCACAGGTGCCAAGAGTTGGATTCAAAAGCACATGGAGGCTAGGCAAAGGACACCTGGAAACAGTAAAGGAGATGCAAAGGGAGTTAACAGGATAGCAGCGGTGTCCAACATGTTATACTGTTCATTCTTCCGCAGTTGTTCACAGTGTTAGGCATGTTCCCTTTGAACCATTTCCACCTGATTTTGTGAGAAAGAACAATCCTGTTCTTGCTATTCTTTTATGAACATTTCTTCCTGCCTTGTCCCCTGTTCTTCCCAGCTCTCCCCATCTCTTCTTTATTTTTATCATTCAGTAACTCATCTATTTTTGCAGTTTCAACTGTTACATCTAAAATCACTCAGGTTCAATTTGCAACTCTGATGAAATGTCTTCTTTGATGTCTACCCAGTGCTCTAAAATCAATATTCCCCCAAAACTGAATTATATTTCCTTCTAACCCAAGGAAACAATATTCACTCAAGTCTTTGTCACCATGTACAACTAGTCATGAATTTCTCATCTTTCATTTTCTTTCCACTACCTTTGTCTCCACATTAGTTCAGATTGTTAGTGTCTCTTGGGTCAGCTTTCATAAACAACATCTGAACTAGTCTCCCTGTCTCCACATTAGTTCAGATTGTTAGTGTCTCTTGGGTCAGCTTTCATAAACAACATCTGAACTAGTCTCCCTGTCTCCCCGTAGTATAGGTTATCCAACACCTTTAATATTGGGCATGAATCACAGTGTATCATTTCTGGACCTAGGCACCTAGAAGCAAATGTACATTCCCCATGCTCTCTTTTTTTTGCTATGACGTCCCTGAAAGCCAAGTATTGAGATGGTAGAATGACAATACAGACCTGTGTCACCATGCAGAGGATGAACTGCTGTCATTTTGAGAAAAGCTTATCCATACCAGTCTTCCTATGTGTGAGGAATAGGACATGGTTTGAAAAAACTCTGGAAACAGCTTTTTGTTATTATTTTATTTTGTTTTTACTGCCATATAACTGGATCTGTCCTGACCCAAACAGTAATTTTTCATTACACTCAAAACAAAGTATAGATTACTCAGTTTAGCATCTAAATATCTTTACAATTGATCTACATTTTTCTAGACTTTTCTCACCTTTATTTCCTTAAAAGTGTCTTCTGTCGTGTGATACGAGGTTTTGGTTATTGGCCCTTCACATTATTATCACTTGTTTGCTTCCACCATCTCCTGCACACACAGTTCCACTCCACATTTGACTTGTCCAAAACCTGTGCTCCCTTCAAGGTCTGCAATAGGGGTAGAAGAACTATGGCCCATAGGCAAAATCTGGCCCACCACCTGTTTTTGTAAATAAAATTTTTATGGGAACACAAACAGCTATGATCACAGAGTTGAGTAACAGCAACAAAGACCATCTGGCCCACAATGTCTAAAACCTGCTAGCTGGCCCATTATAGAAAAAAGTACACAGACCTCCCCCATCAAGTCTTCCAGCTTCCCTCCAGATACTTATCAGAAATGATTCTATCTTCATCTGTATCCCCACAGTGCCTAACTGTTCTCCTTCAGACCACCAGGCTACCTGTGTGATCGCAAATCACTTTTCCTAACTCATTGTATGCACCAGGAATGGCAGGGCACATTTCTTATCTCCTTTTGGATACTCAGAGTCCATCAGCTTGCTTCATAATAGTATGTGTTCCACAGATGAGAGTAGAAGTGACAGCCTGAACTCTAAAAGACTCCAGTATATTCATGAGAAAAGAACAAAGAAAATTCTAAGAGATACAATGATAAAATTGTTCAAGATTTTAGTTCAAACTCAGGACAGCCTTTGATATAAATTAAAATTGATATTTACATGATTCCTGCTGGCCACTACACAATATCAAGTTTGCACAAAATGTGTTCACTTTTAACTTCATAGTTTCATTTTTTAATATGACCTGAATGATATGTAGATAGCCTTTAGAAGAAAGGTGTTAAAGTGTCAGAATCTACTCATAATTTTAAGCAGTACTTTTGTATTTCAGATCATGTGGCAAACCAAACATAACTATAAACTGAAGGTGAATGGTACTTTAAAGTTAACAATACAATTAAACCTTGTAGCATCTCAGAAAAAAAACTTCAATGTGCTTTCAAATGCCATTTTACAGATTGTTCTCATCATCCCTACAAGCTACATTATTAAGTTTTAAAATTCTAACATTTATAAACTACATAAAGCCTTATAAAAAGTCTATTGTATGAATTGCTTCCATGTGTGAGAAGATCCAGCCCACCCTTATCTTTATTCCCCAAACAGCAATACCATTGCCAGGCAAGGTACCCACATCTGTGTGCCCAGCTTTGATTAATCAAGACAAGGGCTCTGGCCACACTGGTTTGAGGAACATCTGAGATAAAATTCTTTTGATAACTAATATATATTTCCTTCAATAAAATATCTAGAAGCATATGCTTACAATACTGGGCCCTGAGACAAAAGCCCTTCATTCAAAACCCCATTCAGTCACTGCCTACCACACAACGATTAAAGGCATCAAAAGCTGAGCACGGTGGCACATGCCTGTAATCCTAGCACTCTGGAGGCTGAGGCAGGAGGACTGTTGCAAGTTTGAGACCAGCCTGGGCTACAAAGTAAGCTCAAGACCAGCCTGAACTGCAGAGTGACACCCTATCTCAAAAAGACAAAAAAAAAAAAAAAAAAAAGTTAAAGAAATAAGCCCTGCAAAGGAGTGTCCCAGCCTCAGTCTCTTCTCATAAACATTCCCCACTGTAGAAAGGTAAGGCTGAGGCTCTCAGGGGCTCATCAGTTCCAGAGTGAGAACAACTGATACTGATTCACACACTACTTATAACCAGAATAAGAGAAGTGCAGAAAGTGAGAAACATGCCCAGAGACTTGTGTGGCAGTTTGACATTGCCAGCACGTTCAAGTGCAGCATTTTTGTATTTTACAAAATATCAGTATTCAGTTGGTTGGAATGGCCCTTTGCCACAAATAGATGGGGGTGGGGCACTGCAATGGAAAGAAGAATGTACGTATAATCCAGTGTCTCTGGCATACACACAAGATGGTGAAGATGGGTCCCAATGGGCAGAACTTGGACTTCCTGTCTTCTGACTTTCCTTCTGTATACAGAAAGTGCACACAATGAAACGGGGTGTGAACAGGACTAAAGGCCCAAACCCAGACTCCCCCAGTCACCCAATTCTATTCCCCCAAGGGTAAATTTAGAGAGGAAAGTGTGGTTAATACTTTGCAAAAACACGGGGAAACAAAAAATAGAAAAAACAAGAAAGACTGGAAGAGAGGATCTTTCAAGGGTGCTCAACCCCACTGCATGTGTATTACAGGCACATAGTAGACTAATAGTGGGCCAGTCACATGCTCTTCAAATAGAAATATCTGTTCATTTCTAGCACAGAGATGACAATCTTTGTCGTGTCCCCTCAGTGATATAAATGATACTTCAAACCTGTGACATTTTCAACCTATTTGCATTCCTTCTCCCAAGTGAAACATGGTTTCATGTTTCAAAAGCAGATTTTTCTCCAGGACTTTTCATCTAATTCATTCCAGGACCAAACTATTCCAGGATACCTTCATTTTTCAAGGGGGGGAAACAGATTCAAAAAAATGTATTCAGATATAGACCACATAAGAAATAATTCTGGAAAAGAGGAGCCATTAGCAGGAAGTACCTGACTGATTAATAAAATTTTTCAGAAGAAAAATGAAAACCTAGCCAGGAATTTGCATAAACCCTCAACCCAAACAGTAGAGAAATAGAAGGGATTGTTTAAACCAGAAAGTAGAAGTTAGCACCTGTTAATGACTCATTTGTTGGCTCACAAGCTGTTAACACTCAAACAAACTGGTCGTTAAATGTGGTCATTACTTATTTCAATGCAAAATTTATTAGAGCCCCCATTTGAAAATTTAATGGAAGGGCAACCCTCAGTCTGCACACCTGGTATACCCCAAGGAGGCTGGTGGAAGGTTTCTAGCTGCTGTGTCTGGATTTTTTTTTAAGTAATAATAATAATAATGGCCATTCTGTCGCATCAATTGCCTATTTCCTTCAGCAATCAGAATGTGAGATGAGTTCTGATTCACAGCTTGAGACCTAATAAGGACCACTTGAGTCTTCATTACTTTGTAGGACCATTATGGTTAAGTGGGTCTGATCTGCCTTCTTTACAAGTCTGCCGCAGGACTCATTATTATTAGATAGACTTTCGATTAAGCTTGGAACAGTTTTTCATCTTTCCAGCCTTTTGCAGATCATAAAAATAAGAGGAGAAAAAAAAAACGGGGACTTGAAGTAGTGCAAAGTTAGGGAAATGGGAGTGAGAGCCGAGTATTGGAGAGTTGTGAGCGGCATTATTAGATGCAGGCTGTCCCCAATATGACAAAAGGATGGCCACCTAAAGCCTTAAAAATTAGCAATTCCCAAAGAATCTCTTCCATTACAATCCCTAAACCAACTTTTCTTGGTGAAGTATGCAAAATAGTGTCTATGGTGCAAAAAATTAAATCTCAGGATTCTCAACTAACCATAGTTAACAACGTGCGATTCTTGCTGTGTGGTAATAACTGGAAGAAAACTACAAGCAACTCAAAGGGTAATAAAAAGGATGACTCTTTTTCTCATATCCTGGCACCATTATGAGACTAGGTTTGCTGGATATAGTAAATAAAAATATAGGACCCCTGTTAGATTTGTATTTCAGATGAACAATGAATATTTTAGTATAAGTATGTCCTATGTGAGTTTAGAGATACACTTACTCTAAAAAGTATTCATTGTTCATCTTAAATTCAAATTTAGCTGCACATCCTGTATTTTATCTAGCAGCCCTATATAGAACACTTGACTATTGGAAAAAAAAGAAACATTCTGGTTAGTAGTTCTGCAAATTGGTGACTCATATGAGTCACCTGGGAGAGAGTAAAGATTACCAGACTCCACCCACTGAAGATTGTGACGTGGAATTGGTTAAGGGTTTGTTGAAGGGTTTGAAGATAATGATGCTGCAGATGGTGATGATGATTCAATTATTTGGGGTGAAGGGGGCAGTAATGTTCTAAAATATATCTGTGCACTATCTAAAATTAAGAATAAAGTGGAGAATTAACTGTGAAATAAGAATTGACGATGGCTCGTTTCACAAGACTCAGAAAAGTCTTTATTCATCTTACCAGACAGTTCCTAAACTCCCACTATGAACAAGAATACTGGCCTGCTGATCTAGAGAAGCCAAAGTCCAGTAGCAGGAGGAATTTATGGAGTATCTTCCACCTGTCTGGTGCCACACCACTGTTCCCCATCCACTGTCTCATGTAGTCCTCAAAGCAGCCTGTCTGGGTAGGTACCAATGTCCCGCTTCTGCAAATGAGAACACTGAGGCAATAGAAGTTTAACTTTAACTAAGACTATGGCATTGGTCAGTGAGTGCCAAAGGACACAGGAACATTCACATCACCTGGCTCCAAGAATTTGCTATTTTTATTAAAAGCTCATATCCAATAAGTATCACATGAGTGGAATGAATGAAGTTCAGGAGACTGGCAACTGAGTCTAAGTATTAATATAGGCATCTAAGTTAGTAGGAATTCATTTACAGTCAGAGAAGGACTGGGCTCTCAAAGAAGTCCCCAGAAAAAGTAACAACATCAGAATTGTTGCTGGAGGCACATCTGAAGAAGACCAGGCCTTGAAATAAAGGTACAACAACCAGGCCCACATGCCTCCCTAAGGGATAAGCAGTAACTTGGAATTATACTATCATTAGCACCACCTGGTCCAGAAAGTCCAGGTAGGAATCAGTTGCCCAGGTGGGTAACCAGAGCATCCAGATCCATTCCTCCCCCAAAATGCCTTTGTTCTTTCCATGTGCCCTTGCGACGTGATCTGTTCCCCAATTGGATCATTATTAGCTAAGTGGCTATTCTTGTAATCCTATAGGTTGATTGTAGATTGACCCACATTATACCCATGTTGTAACTTTGCTGTATAAATTACCCCTGACAAAGGGCCTTGGTAGCAACCCACTTCTGGGACTCTCCTATCTCTCAGGAGCTATTCCCATTCCCTACTATACTTTCCTACTCTTAACTTCCACTGTCCTTTAAAATTCATTCTTCAATTTCAGGGGACACAAACGTGACAAATCTGATATCTAGCAGTTTGGGAGTTATATTTTCTCCTATATCGGTATCAATCTGACTACTTCCAGCTATGGAACGCTTGGCAAATTACTTAATCTTCATATTTCCGAAGTTGTTACTGCTTTACAGCTATCATAATTTCCACTCACAGACAACCAAGAAAAATCTCCAAACTGGGATGGAGGAGAAGGAGGAGAAAAAGAGAAAGAAGAGAACAAACCAGAGGATGAGAAGGAGAAGGAAAAAGAGGAGGAAAAGGGGAAAAAGAACAAGGACAAAAAGAAAGTTTACATTGTTAAAATACCAGAAGTCAAAACAAAAAATCAGAAGAAGAAATCATTCTTTCCAAACTTGGCTGAAGGATCCAGAGTCCAGTCCATGTTGAACGTGTCCCTTATATAGCTGTGAGTAGCAGTATCCCCAGTTAATCCTCCACCCTGGAAGGCATCCTCATAGGGAGGGCTGTCTGTGTCTAGATATCCAAAGGTGTACCCAGTCTCTCCTGTGACTTAGCAGGAACAGTGAATATTTCTAGGAATTAGACACATAAGCACTTAGATTTTATGAGGCTGGGCATATTGGATTTAAGGTTTATGGACTCTAGATAAGTACTTTCTAAAGTCAAACTAGCCCTCATGTCCAATATTTCTAGCCTGACAACCATTTCCCTCATCTGTAAAATAGTACTTCAGAAATAGAAAAGGCTCACAGGGTGCCTCTAAAATTTAATAGAAAACAAATAGAGCAACACCTAGACATATCCCTGTGACTTTTTTCAAATTTCAAGGATAAAAAAAAATTCCAAGTATCCAGATAGAGAAAGTGAGTTACCTATAAAGGGGAAAAACTCAGGCTGACCTAAAATTTTTCTCTTGTAATTCTAAATGCCAGAAGACAATGGAGTAATGTCTATAGAGTTTTAAGGGAAAATAGTTTTGAACAAAGAATTATTTACACTGACATTTCTGTGTGAGGCAAATGGAAGACATTTTCTCTAAAAAATTTGCTGAGGCAATGGAGAACATGAATTAGAAATAACTGAAGAGTAGGGAGGTAATCATGAAAGATTTGATGGTAAGTCTTAAAACAAATAAGAATCATGAAGTCTACAATTGTAATTTAGATATAAAATTTTTAACTTGTGTAGTTTTAAATTGTCAAAAAGCATGCCAAATATTTGGTGCAAAATACTTCTTTGTTTTTGTCCAAAAAAATTCAGTGTCATACAACAGCAACAAAATACCAATGAGCATGAGTAAATCTGATCTACATGTAACAATGAAAAAATGAAGTGGTACTTCAGTGGTGTCTCTGGGGATTAAACGAAATAATATACTTTAAAATGCTTTTTGCAATGCCAACTTAGAGTTAGAGCTCATTAAGTGTTAGCTGCTGTTATTATAAGTACTCTTCTACCAAGCTGTGAGCCCTTAAGAATGGGAACTCTACTGTTCTTTGCACAGTACCTTGCTAAAAATGAGCACAAGGTAGGTGTGTACGTGTGTGTGTCAATGAACAGATGGACGGACGGACAGATGGATGGATGGATGGATGGATGGATGGATGGATGGATGGATAAATGAGTGGCTAAATATATGAGTGCATAGATAAAGGGATAGGTGAATCCAAGGATGACATTTTCAAGAATGATGAGAGAATCTTCATGGAGAAAATGAGAATCAAGCTAAGCTGTTGAAGAAAAACCATATGGCTTAATACTTGCATAATGCTTTCATTCTTTTTCTTACCTCCACAGGTGACTTATAGAGCATCAAAAGTTTGGAAATACCATTTACAAGGTGCAGATGATCAGTGTGATGCTAGGTACACAGTAAATGTCTAATATTAATTCATTCAAAAATATTAGTATTTTCCTTTTTTCTCATTCAGAAAAAGTTTTGTATATCTTACAACACAATTTATGCTCATAGTATTCTTTGACATAAAATCATTTCAAAGCAAGGGCCAGAAGGCAACGTTTCAGCTGGTATTTGTATTCTGTTTTCATATTGCTTGGGTTTTAGAGGTCAATATGACTGCTGATGTGGCTTCATTTAAAATAGAATAATTGGACCAGTAAAATTTGAAAAATATTTTGCCCTGCTCCACTCTATGCAAGATCAGTGAAGAGAAAGACAGAAAGAGGAAGAGCATGCAATAGAAATAGGAACAAAGGATCTAAGCAGGAGAAAAGCTAGGTTGTAAATCAAGGACCAATAGAGAGAAAACACAAAAAAAAAGGAGCCTGGCAGAATTAAAATAATCAGGAGCTAAGAAGAAAAACTAAGTGTTCAAGAAAAGTGAAGAGGATTTGGTTAATAATCATTTTGGAGGCAGTAAAGAGTGGACAACCTTCTAAGAGAAAAAACAGGAGGGAGTAAAAATAAAGTGAACAGCTGCACATTCCTCTGTTCCAGCTCCAGCAGTGACCACAGACATAAGCTTTTGACCTTGCCCATGCAAGGAGCTACAAAGGCACAAACAGAAGGCTTACCAGCTGCCCAAAGAGGGAAATTTGAAAATGAGGTAGACCACCTGACTCAAGGACAACACCAACATGCTAGGGCCACTTTGTATATCAATGTATGTGGCTAAGTGATTTTGAGGATCCAACTCCAGCACTCTGAAGAAACCATTTCCTAACCCATTTTCTGATACCTACAGTTCTGCAGTTGCACATTAATTTATTTCATCCAATTCTTTATTCTCTGTTAAAATAAAGATACCCCTATCAAATAGACATGAAATTTTACCAGTTATCCATCGTCATTATGAATGAAGATTGCAAAGCATTTTCCAGTGGTACTTTGTTAATAAAATAAAGATATCCTAAGTGCTAAGATGCCTAAGGAAGGGTTCAATGCAGTGGGTCAAAGTTTCATGCCAGAATCGTTTGCCATACTTGAACACCATCGGATAGTGAGGTCTCATCTACAATAGGCCAACAAATGCCACCCCCAGTAGGTTTTACTGCCTGCTCCCAGAATTGTGCCAACTTTTTCTTTACCAAAAAAGAAAAAAATCCCTCAAATATCTCTACACTAGATATTTGGTGGATAAAACTCCCTTGAGTTCATTTTCCAAAAATAATTATGTAACAAGAATGAAAAACTATTGATAAGTATTTGAACTGGGTAATGAGATAATGAGCAATGGGTACCTTTGTTATGCATATAATTTTATGCATTCTCTTCACTCTCCAATAGCAAGTGAAACAACATTCACTTATAAAAGAATATGTTCCTACTGAATTCATTCCACTAAAATGAATGAATGAACAAATGAATGAAGAATAAACAATTCAGTCCCTCATTTGCTTTACCCATATCTACCCCAACACAAAATGTGTGACTAACTGGAAATACTCAATTGCTTCTATTTGTAAGCTGATAAAACCTTCTACTGCTAGACTTGATTCATTTTCCAAGTCTTGATAGCAGGTGGACACCACCTAGATTTTAATCCCTACTCAAAAGGGACTTTCTCCTTTTTCCAAATCTTTCATGAACTTTGATATTCCCATCCTCCGGACCTTCATTTTTAGCCTCTTATTTGTCCTGTCCTGCGTGGTTCCTCCACCCTCACCTACAGCCTTTACCAGCAGCTACTCTCTTCATCTGTCTTTCACCTCAGATTCCCAAGTCTTTACTGCCTCTCTCTCCAACTGAAAGATGCTCCTTTGCTTCTTACCTCCTCGCCAGCTGATTTGTTCACCATAGTTAATCAACCACTCAACTGTTTACCCAGAGTGTCACTCAGGCAGAGGGTTTGTTTATGTATTGACTATGCCCAGGCAGACGTCATTTCAACTGGTCAATTCTTGCTTGCACAAGATATAGTCACACGTATGTTTATTTGTTTTATATCAACAATTGTTTGCATAGTTTTTATTTAGAACATTATATTACACTTTGATGTTTGTTTCTAGTGGAACCTAACAGTAAGTTCTGTTTAACTTATTCATATTTATTTTATTTGTGAAAAATAGCCTATAATTTTGTGTTACAATCTATAAAAACCATTATTGAAAGTATGCTAAATATAATTTTTGTAATTCTCCAGAACTCAGTGATATTCTTTTACCATGCAAAATGGACACGTTTGGGACATTGAGACTGAATAGGGGGGAGATGCCAAAAGATATACAAAAGAAAAAACTGAAAAAGGGAGAAATATTAACATATCAGAGATGAAAAGTTTGTGTTACGGAGTGGAAAGAAAAAAGACATCACCTTATTGTCCACTATTTGTAATAGAGAAATGATAGGACTCAAAAGAAGAAATTAAACTAAAAAGATTCCAATAGTGGTCAATTATTATAATAATTCTATGAATGACGGAGTTGGCAAACACCTAACAAGCTATCAAAAAGTGAGGGAAAATATGATATAAAATATTTATTTACCTCTGGATCAGACAATACAGAACTCATTTGCTATTTATTCAAAATAAAGGGAGTTCAAAAGGTCATTTACAATTTAGATTGGGTCTAACAGACCAAGTAATTAAAAAATACAGGACAGTGAAATGTTAACCAGGATGTCCATCACCGACATCTTCACTATTACATTTAGTGGGTAGACATTTATTGAAATTATACTACCCACAGGAAAAAAGGAAAGGCCAACATGACAGTGTAAAATTTGCTATTCAAAGAAAGACTATAAAGCAAAAACAATTTGGAAAGAGACAAATATTACTGTCCAGATTATAACACTGTGTTATGTATCAAATGTTTTAAAATATACCACACAGAATAAATTTGATAAACTGTCATTTTTATATTTTTATATTTTCTTATAAAAATTAATGAAAATATGCAATTTTTGGTCATCTTATGTTTAAATAATTGGACTGAAAAGTGGTTAATGAACACACTCAGCTGGCTCAATCTTTGTCATAGGATAGATGCCATTAATTAACCCTGTGGAATGTTTGCCTTACTAGAAGCAAGAGAAAAAGAAGAGGAGCCAGATGTCTCCTGCTAAGTGAGAAAGAGAGAGCTTTACACTGATTTCCAAAGCCTACAGCTCCTAATCAAACTACATCAAACAAGACTCCTCAAGTAGCACTCGTTACTTCTCAAGCCATGAAGGCAAACATAGTCACGAAATTCACCCTGAGAGACAGCCAAAGAGCCCTTTTATAGGGAAACAGTTATTTCTGTGTTTCATCAAGAATCTTCTACAAAAAAAAAAAAAAAAAAAAAAAAAATCTCAATCCAGAGTCAGATCAAGAAGGCTGGCTAGCACTCAGTGAGCAGGTGCTAGTCATAAAGGCTGGTCCAAAAAGCCACGGTCAAATCTCACCCATCTGAAATTTCTGCAATATTAACATTTGTTTTCACTGAGTAGATCAGGAAGCAAGGGAAGCTACAAACTAAATGAAAGAAACCAATTCTATACTCTAACAAGGGTACAAAAGAAAAAAAAAAACTCAAAAGTAGCTGGTGAGATAGATTTGCTGGAGATAATCTGTAAGGGAAGATCAAAATCCCAAATGTCTCCTAAAGGGAGAAGAGAAAAATCAATCCTCTTCAATTTCTACTATCTGTGGATTCTTTCTTCAAGTCTTTCACTCAGCATTATCTATGAGATTCACCCATGTTGTTGCATGTATACTAGTTCATTTTTAAATTAGTGTATACTATTATAATTGTGTGAACATACTATATTGTATTCTCTACTTTTGATATGCATTTGGTTTTTATGAAAGAAATTCTTTTCTGGGTCTAGTAGAACCTGTGCATATCCATTTCTGTCGATCATAAAACAAGAAAGGGATCTCTGGTCATCTGAGTACGTTCATGCTCCCCTGTAGTAGACAATGTAGTAAACATTTTTAATAATTACCCTGCAGAATTCCTCCTCTCCTCTAGCTTGGACCACATTTTTCTTCATGGACTCCTCTTCTACCAAGATTCTTACCTCGATCTCCTCCTTCCCTCTCTACCCAATACCTTTCAGTGACTTCACTCATTTTTACATATTTGATTGACCTGCTTAATACATCCTGCCTTCACTGCAAAACATCAATCCTACTCTATCTCACACTTCAACATTTATACACAAATGTTCTTTAGGTGATTGAAATTTGCTGAACCCAATTCTCTCCCTCCCCTCCCACTCTCCTCACTTCTACCTCAAGCTCTCCTTGTTTTATCACCCTTCTCCTTGCCATCAGAATGATAACTTTAGCAGCCAACCCCAAAGCAGAATTGAAATCCTACCCATAGCATTGTAACAGCAGGCCTCAGAGAGGGCTGATGTTTCCCTAGTAAACAGTTTCATCGCTTAGTTTTTGTACCTTCAATATGTGCATTAACTACCAAACAGCAAAAAATTATTTTTGCATTCCCTATTCTCCTAAATCAGAAGAACCCACCATTTAATGGATCAGGACCTAATCTATTATCTTCAAATTCCACTTTGAATAGGAGCATTTACTCTTTTAAGAAGAGATGTTTGAAAAGGAAAAAGTAATTTATCTGACATTTAAAAACATGACTTTGATCGAAGAGACCTAGGGTCCCTCTTTAGCCGTCCCCTCACTGTGTGACTTCAGATAACTCACTTTCCTCTCTGAACATTGGCTTCATCTATAAAACAACAAACCTTTGCTGGTTTGCCAAAAATATTAAATGAGATCAAAAGACTTAGTGTAGCACCTGACATGGCCACACTCATTAATGTTGTTGGTGCAGCTGCTGTTGCCAATTCTCTAACTAGAAAAACTAGATAAATTGCAACTCTTCAGTGTCCCAGAGAGGTTGCCACTGGACAAGTAGCAATTTCAAAGTTCTAATTTCTTTTACTTTGCTCTCCAAATAGCTCAGAAGGGATGGATAGGCTGTGAAAAATGTTCTTGGGCTGGTCAATTTGAGGTATTTCATCTCACGAAATCTGTCTGGAAACTGCCAGCTCATTTCATTGATCAATGGCCATCCCAGTGTTGGAGTTGAAGTTATTACCACCCTAAACTAAAGCTGAATGAGATCCTCAGGAACAAGGAACTCCAAAAAGCACTCTGGCTCCTTCAGAGGTGGCTGCTCCTTGATCAGGCTTCAATCCATTATACATACAGTTTGCATTTGTTGCACAGACTTTCTCTCACACAAGAATTTTCTCCACCAGCTTGTGGACAGGTTTTGGCAGCTGTCTCATTCTGTAATGCTTTCTGTGCGTGCATTTGTAGCTATCCTGTCTCATCTTCAAAACACCCTGACTTCTCAACTATAAGCAGAGTCCAAGCAGACCTTGTTACAATCGATCAATTAAATACACATCAAACATCTGTTATGTACATTGCCAGGAATTTCACCACAAGAAAATGTAAAGATAAAAACATATTCTCTGGCCTTGAACAACGTAACAATGCAGGTCAGTAGGCACTAATGACATGACTCAAATATTTCTGTTAAGAAGTTAATAGAAAGGAAATAGGCGGAAAGAGAAAAGGGAAGAGGAAAAGATATAAACCTGTATATATGTATATGTAAGATAACTAAAAAGAACATTGCTGAATGTATTCATTATTGAGAAAGAACAATTAATACTCATATGATTAGATCAATCTTGCATGTCTATATCTGTTAATGTAAGAAACCATTTTAAAGATAACGATGTGCAATATTGCAACCATTGTCAAGCTTCTGTCTTCCGGTTTTGTAAACCTGTAATGTTGTGTATTTACTCTAGTCGTTTGTTTGTCTCTTTTGCTTGTTGTTTTTACTATATATGTCGTCTTTTGTTTTGTTTTGTTCTGTTTTGTTTTTCTTTGCTTAAATAAAAAAAAAAGAAATTAACAGAAAGGAGAACTTGCTTCTACTTTCCTGGTCCTAAACACAGTGTTAACTACCCTGCCCTGATCCCTCTGACAGAAACAAGGACAGAACTCTGTACAATATGGGGCCTCATAAATGTTGACAAATAAATGCTAAAACGTATAATCCTAACATGTTCTTAAGTTTTCATTATTTCTCTCAGAAAATGTGCTTGCAGCAGAAATTTAGATGCTGACTCTTCACAAACTACTGTGATTTAACATTTAACCCTGTAGAAACACCATAAATTTGGAGGAGGTGGTTAACACAGATGAGGGCTAAACTTCAAGCTTTACCACCTGCCCGTCAGAAATCCTGAGTAATGTCCTTGAGCTCTCTGAGCCTCATGGCTCTCAACTGAAAACCAGAAGTAACCTCATCTGATTTGCAAGATTGTTGTCAGGATTGGACACAGTGTAAGGAAAGTATACAGGAACTAGATAAATTATATCCATTACTCTGACTCCACTGAATAAATATTGTCCAACTCATCTTCCTCCTCAGTTTTATCCCATGATGGATAGTGTTCCCTGCTATGCTGTGCTGGATCCTGAGCTCAAAAGACACATACAACAGTAAACAAAGCTTGGAATTGTCCTTTCCTCTACTTCGTCTTCCTTCTTAAAAGTAAAAAGATAGAGTAAGCGATGTAGCTCAGTAGCACAGCGCCTGCCTGGCAAGTGCGAGACCCTAAGTTCAATTCCAGAAACAAAAAAAAAGAAAGAAAGAAAGAAAGAAAGAAAGAAAGAAAGAAAGAAAGAAAGAAAGAAAGAAAGAAAGAGTGAAAACATAAAACATAGTAACAGGAATTAAGAAATTGGGTGGAACTACTGACCTCCAACCTAGGACTACCCATGTGGCTTTTGTAAAAGTGATTCTAAGTAGGATAGAAATTAACTTCAAGAGACTGTTTTGCCATTGATTGTTTTGCACCAAGATCAGTTGCATCAAAAATGAATAGAATCTATGAATTTTATCATCAGGAGAATGGAAGGGTCCAAATGTCTTCCATTTGTTTACATCAATGTATTCGCACACCAAGATTGTACACCTCAATGACTTTTTCAGCTCCAAAAACTTTTATGCAGGTGTAAGTAAAGCAATAAGAAAAGTAAGTGTCCAAGTGACTTGGATTCTGTACTACAAAGAGTGTTCAAAATATACAGTGAATGTTTAAATGTTTAAAAAATAATTACAGTAAAAGGCATATTGCCATTAACGCCCCTCAAAATGTTCCCTCTCATTTTGAACACACTTATTCCATCATTCCTTCTACTTACTGAAGCAGTTCTGTAAGTCTTCTTTCATTAGTATCTTTAGTTACACTGTCCTGGCTGCCTCCATGTCCTGGATTGATTTAAAACATTTACCTTTCACACTGGTTTTGATTTTAGGAAAGAGATAGAAGGCAAACAGTGCCAGAGCCAATGAATAAGGTGGATGAGGACATATAGTAATGTTTTTATAAGCCTGCCTTTCCTTTGCCTGGCACTCAGCAGTAGCATTCACTGTGTTTTTGATCAAATCTCATAGAGATATTCATGAAAGAGGACTTCCAGAACTGCTTTAGAAAGTGGCAATGATGATAGGATACACATGTTAAAGAGAGAGGGAGTATTTTAGAGAGGGGTATTAGTGGTCATTGTCTTTTACTACAATAAACTTGTTTTAATTTAAACATTTACCACATATTTTGATCATGTCGTGTATTACAGACCAAGTCATATGGACATTATAGGTAGAGGCAGAGGTGTGCAGGCATACATATAAAATAAGTACCTTCTCATTTGTGTATTTAACCAGCTTTCTGCATTGCTGTTTTAGGGCCAAACACCAGGGCCAGTGAGAGGCAGAGTCTGCTTTCTGGAAAAGGAACATGGACAAAGTTCTAGGTGGCCCAGCGAAAGCAAAGACAATCACTGCAGCATGACCAGAGTTCTGATGAACCGTGAAGGAGAGAAAATGGCACTTTCATCTGATTCATGCCAAAATGATTTAGTCTCTGTCCTCTTAACCATTAACAGTCCACAAATGTGGTGCAACTGGCCACCAGAGCCACCCTCCTCTCAGCATATCTAGTGGTTCCCGTGCCAAGCTGGAACCAGATGATGACGTGGAAACCAAATCAAAAGGGAACCTGAGGTAGTGGCACTTTCCCCTAACTGTTGACAGATGGTGAAGGGAAGCCACATAAATGCTCTCTCTAGTGTCAGCACTATAAAAATGTCGGGCTGACCCATGAAAGATGGAGATGGAAGCTCGGGCAGCCATTAGGAGCTCTGCCTCTCTCGGAGCAATAATTCACTCCCATGGTATTAAGAAAATGGTTTTATTGCAGTGGGCTACTTTTTCCCCCCCACTGCAAAAATTACTGCTTATCAGCGTCATGGAAATCAAACTAAAAACTCCCCACCTCTTCTCTCTTCTAACACAATCCCTCCCTCTGGCCAGAAACTTAATAAAATGGAACATTTCATTATTCCGGTTTGTGTACCTCTTTTGAAGCTGAAACTGTCATCTCAAGTGAGTGTTCTGAAAAGGCTGGTGTTAAGGTAATTTGATTGCCTCTAGTGTTTGCTCAGACACATCTGAATGCTCCAGGAGCTACTTAGCGTCTAGGCCTCTTTCTGGACCAGATTTGGGGATTGCAAGGGGAAGGAAATCATTCAAAAGCAGCATTTTCCAATTCCTTCAAAGTTTGGATGTGGCTTTTTCATGAGCTATGAACTGCCTGTCAGATTCCTTATGAGGAGAAAACAAAACCAGGTGTATTGGAAATTCATACAGTCACAAATAGCTGAGCCTGGTAAAGCCTCTTTTCTTCCTAAGGGCCATGCGTGATTCTCATCAGTGGGTCTGAGCAGCAGGAACACCATCTAGATATTATTGTGTGCCACAGTGAAGGATCCCAAACCTTCCATCCTGTTCAGGCACCTGAGCCGGCTGTGGATTAACACACACAGTTACTAGCCTCACTGTTCAATGCCTCACGTAGAGTGTGGAATCTTCATCAATATGTAAGATCATAGACTTCACCTCAAGCTTACTCTATAGATATTGCACTAGCAGTGCCAGGCTTCTCTTTTCCTGGCAATAAAAATAACACACCCTCAATTGTCTCTCTTCTGATTAAATTTATCTAATCTCAGTGAGAATAGCAAGTTGAGCAGGTATTTAATGTTTCAGAAATAGGCCCATGTCCAAATTGTAACTTTAAAAAATGTACAAATAATATTTAAACTGTTTGTTCCAGAATCATCCTGTCTTCTCTCAAAATTCTTTTTTGAAGGAATGAGTTTTTCATTTTTTCCTATTAGCCTTTAAATGGAAAAAAAAAAGTTCACACCCACAAGAGATACTTTAATAAAATAACCAGGTATTAGCAATCTGGTTTACACTGCCAGGAATCTAGGGTAATTCTGATTTAGTACTGAAATTCTGCCCAACATTTAGCCTGTTGTGTCTGATTATGGGAAAAATCCCATATTGCTTGGTAGGTCAGAATGTCCACCGTTAAGAAGATCTCCCAGATAATAGGCCATTTGAGCTCTATTATCTGGGCCAGGCTATGCAGAGCAAGGGCAGGGACATTCTGCTTAACCTGTTGGTGACTGTTCAGAAGGCAGGATTTGCAGAGATGCTTTTGTTGTTGGACTCTCTATTTTCTTGCTTTGAAATCTATACTCAGACGATTAAAAAATAATAAGGCCATGAAAGTGAAAGATTCATGGCAGACATATCTAGTCATAGAGAGAATGAGTGAGGAGAAATATGGACATAGAAATTAAAGACAGAAAAGAAACAGAAAAGGGAGGAAAACAAAATAGGGAAAACAAGGAGATCAAAGAAAGCAAACTTCAGAAATATACTGGAAGATAAGAAGTTAGATGCACCTCAAAAATATGCTACCATGTGGTCAGGAATTGCATATCCAGTATTCTCCATTCCTAAACTCTAACAGAGTGCTAAAGACACCACTGGCCTCTCACTGATAAACAACAGAAATTCAACCAATAATCTTCATTCCATGTTTGGTTCACAGTACCATAAACCAGACTAGTTGAAGCTAGGAAATTTTGGATTGAGTCATGAGTTTCACAGCTGATATTGATCAAAGAAACCCACAGAATTGTAGTGATAAATGAAACCCACTAACCAATAACACAGAACTGGCATTTCTCTGAAATGCTTTGCAGCTATAAAGACCTCTGTAGTGCCAAAGAGAAGAAAGAAAAGAAGAAAGAACTCCTTGCAGAGTCTTCCTATGATAAAAGATCAGAAATACACAAAATGGAACACAAACAGGAAATAAAGCCATTGAAGAGTTCTAAGTGACAGAAGTGACAGAAGTCAGGACTGGCTTTCTCAGCTGATAACTCAGTATAACTCAGAATAAGGAGGCTGTCACATCGTCCTGGAGAATCTGGTTATGATCCTGGACCAACAGTCACCAACAGCATAATATGACCTGTAAAAGTCCATTGGAATACCAAGAGGCTAATCAGGTCATGACCACCTCTCTTTCTTTTCAGGCTGCATCAGCTCAGATGGGAGACTCAGTTCTCTTCCCTTGATAGACACACAGTACACTCACTGTGAGCCACACCCACTAGAGAAGGCCGCGTAAAGCACATTTTACTGAAAATTTCAGAAAGATAGATGGCGCTAAAATAAGTAAGTTTAAATAACCAAGTAATAAATACATTACACATTATCAGTTCCTTCTTCCTCTATCCACTTGCTTAACTTCTTTCCCTACTTCCCTTCCCACTCACTCGTAAAACAACAGTAACAAATTCTTCCATTTCCTAAACACTCTCCTTTTTAATGCCTTCTTCCAGAAACTTCCCTGAGATCTATTTTTCACCCTTACATGGTCCATTGCATTACTTCACAAAACACAGTCAGCTCATTCTTAAGGAAACAAATGTTGGTACCAACTATTGATAATTTTTGTCATAATTCACATCATATAAATGAGGGAGTGTTGGCACATATGAACCAGCCACACAACAGTCAGCTTTATAAAGAACAATGACCAAAAATAGTTCCCCTATTCATAACCAAATGTTCATTAAGCATCGACCTTTATAACAAGTTGTCTTTAGCAGTCACATATTCATTAAATCACTTATATGTGAGGATGCTTATATCTATGTTTATATCTATAACTGTGTCTATAGCTGTATCTATCATTATATCTTTATAATTATCTTGTCTGTCTGAAAAGTCCAATCCACCAGGAAAAGTATCCTTGAAGGTTTAAGAAAGACCTAAAGGAGGACAAGGAGAATGAGGAGAAGTGATAGGAGGAAGTGGAGAAGGAAGAACCATCACTTCCAATAAAAAGTAAAGTGTATCAAAGATCTATTTGCCGTTCCACTGTCTGGCAAAGACCAATCTTAAATAATCCTCAATGAATCCAAAATGAAATCCCTTTGCCCAGGGTTTAGCAACTAATTCTGTGACCCCTTTCCTTGCAAACCAGGCAGATCTGGTAGCCCCAAGGACAGGAAAACCTGCACTGGCCTCCTCTTAGGCCTGCCAGCCCTGCAGTATTCCCTCTGTTGTCTGGAGACCCCAGTAGGCAGACAGTCAACTGCTCTAGGAGAGGAAAACAATTAAGGGGTGGGCACCCCTCCTTCTTAGCCTGTGGCTGCCCAGCCAACATGATTAGTATAATTACAGTATGTTCACCCAGCCCCAGGATGAAAACTTGTGCTAGGAGGGAGTGTTAGCACATAAAAGCCAGTCACACAACAGTCAGCTTTATAATTAACTGTTCCTCTCTTGGCGATTTCCTGGGATACTCCCAGGGAGCCCTGGGCTCCAGGCAGCACTGACACACTAAACGCAATGGCAAAGAGTGGTAGCAGGAATACTGAGCGTTCACTGAGGACACGCAAGGAGACGAGTGGAAGCTGCATTTGTCATCATGAAGGGAAAATGTGATCTGTAGACCTTTCACAGTGGATAACAAGAAAACACTTTTTCACCCCTTAACTATCACTTCCTAACTGACCTTAAGGAAGTTTTGCCTTTTCTGGGCCTCCATAGCTTGCACAAGATATTGGAAAAAAGTAATCAGACAACTAAGAAACTTCTAAATAGCAAGAATGCTAAGTAATTACCAAGTGGCAATGATGGCCTACAAAGTATCATTCCGGATTTGAAATATAGAAGTCTTCAAATCTCTAAAAGGTAGGCATCTGTCTTCTCTGTCCCATAGTTAGTAATTTTTATCATCTCTCCTCCATAACCCTCATCCACACTGAATCACCATAGTTATTCCTTTGGTGCAGTAACAATAGGCTTATTCAGGTTCTTTCCAGAATGTTTTGCAACTTTTTTCCAGTTACAAGACATAAAATTATATTCATAATAGCCCCCAGGGTAAATGATTGTTTATAGCAACCAGGCCCCATCCTGCTCCCTCGACCAGGCTAATGAGATCAATAACTGCACTGCTACCTACACATTCATGAAGCACTAACATATCCCTCACTGTGCTCTCCATCATCAGTTTGTTCTGATGTTTGCATAGCTAGCTGCTTGTTTCATTTTTAATAGATGTAGTTCCTCGCGATTCTGGAGGCTATGGTGGTCCAAGGTGATTGCTCTCAACCTTGGATATATATTACAATTGCCAGAAAACCATTTATTAAAAACCAACATCTGGGCATCACCCCAAGAAACTCTGGTTTAATTGGTCTGGGGTGGGGCCTGGGTATTAGGTAAGTCTGTAAAACATCCAGGATTGAGAAGCTTAGTTCTAGAAAAGTGGTTTTTAACCTTTACAATGCAGTCAAACCATCTGGGGATCTTGTTAAAATGCAGGTCCCAATTTATTTTGTGCTGGACCTGGGATCTTGCACTTATTATTATCAGCCAGAAGATGCTACCAAGCACACTTTGAGTAGCACAGGTTGAACAAAGGAAGACCCACATTTGAGCACATTTCTAAGTCCTAATCACTGGGAAGAGTTTGCTAGAACCAAGAGCCACTTCCCCATGCCTGCCCAAGTTTCTGATTCAGAGGGGCTAACAAGGGTCCAAATAAATTACATCACTCAACTCTTTCCAGGTGATGCAGCTGCTGATCCAGGGACTAAGTATCTTTAAGCCACTAGTCTAAAGTACCAGGAAGATCCTAGCCTGCAAAACTCAGTGGGCACTTCATCTAGCAGACTAGAGAAATTCTCATGTTACAAACACTGAAATTCCCCAGAAAGAAAGCCTCAAGTAAAGCCTACTCCAAACTGACAAATACAAGCCATCTTTTGAGGCACTCTGGACTGAGAGCTTATAACAACTGCCTGGAACAGTCTGGATGGAGCTCTCCTCGAGGAGACTTCCTCTCTCCCTGTATTGAATACTCAGAGTCCATCAAGAAGAAAGTAGCTTCTCAAGGGAAAGTACTGATAAACTCTCCACACTCTGTTCCCAGTCACACTCAGGCTTCTCGCTTGATTTCTTTCACAGGTTCTCAACAAAATCAAGCATCCTATTCCTGTTCAACACACATTCTGAGTAGAGAGTATCCTATGAGTCACTACACTGCCAATCAGAAACCCATGAGTTCTACATCCTTTTATATTCCCAAGAGTTTCGATATGAAAGAAAAGACTAGAGCCAGGGTAGGGTAAGGGAAGAGAGGCTGGTAAACATTGAACCCAAAAGGCCTTGGAAATTGTCACTCCCAGGTTTGCCAGCCTTCCTCCCATGGGGGGTTGGTGGTAATTGACCATAACAACTGCATCCTAACCAGTTTTCATCATTTGATCTGGATAGCTCCCAGTCAACAATCTCCAACTGGGAGGGCTTGACTGCTCTCAAGCAAGAGGGAGGCCTGAAGCAGGGCTGGCAGCAGTGTGTGTATGTGATCCATGGATGTCCTGGAAGGAAAGCCTGCTAGCACCACAGCCAGAAAACCAGGATGGATTCTGGAGTACCAGAGCCTCGTCACATGATAATCACTTGCAAGCTCACCGAGATTAGGGCTGCTCCATATTCACTGGCAGTCTTAACATGCATCATGGCACTCCCTAGCAGCAGGAATTCAGCTGTGTGAATAACTACAGAGTAATTCACAAGGGTCAAAGCAGGGTCTTGTTTCAGAGAAACTGTCCCCAGAACCCATATCACATTCCAGACCCCCAGGAGCTGGGGACAGTTGCCTCAATCCTCTTGGTCATGGCAGCTAGATGATCATCTGAATAGTGTGCCATTCAGCTGTAGCCACCAGGCTAAACTTTAGACCTCACATTCCCTTCAGCTTGACTCTTGAGTCTATAATTACAAGGCAAAACATCCCCGCAGCCAGTAAAAAGAGGGATAAGAACTGTATATTGGGTAAACCTAGGTCTTCAGCCAAAGGACATATATTCTAATACTGGCTTCAGTACTTAACTAGTGTTTAATCCATAGGCAGATCACTTAATCACTCTGGATTCCAGTTTTCTCACCTGTGCAAAGGCAGCAAAAAACACCCACTGGTGATATAAGAATTTAAAGAAAAAAATTTGTAGAAAACACAGCAGACACCTTATATTATTGTCATTCTACTCTGATTATAACTTTCAACTATTTCTATTAGTAGTTACTATCCCTGGTTTCAACCTCTCCAGTTCATTTTTGCCAGGGCTCTCTAATGTTCCTGAATAGAGAAGCCAAGGAGACAATTCTGTTGAGCAACACCTGCAAACTCGAACAGTGAGTTCCAACAAGAAATATATCACAGAGAAATAAACCACAAAAATATAACCTTTAGAATTCAGTGGGCTTCAAGAGTAAATTTCTCAGTTTAGTTCCATCAGCAACATGCTTTTGGTCCCCCCCCACACACACACACATACACACTTAAACAGGAATAGGAGCTTAGAGGAACATTTGCCAACCAAAATCCCTCCACTAGAGTTCACACACAGAGATCTCAGCCTTTTCTTCCCAGAATTAGGAGCAAGAAGAGGAGAGATCCCATAAATGAGAACAAAATTCCATATCTTCTAGTCTCTGTGAACCTCTTCACTGCAAAAACCTCAAGCTTAAAACAACATTCATGCCTAACAAACTAGGTCAGTTCTAATCAGATTTACTGGAACTAATCAACTAGCAAGTAGTTCTTAAGCAAGGAGCCATGAAAGTGCATGAGCTTAAGCAGTGAAATCCACATTTGTGACTGAGCTGAAGAATATTACATGGGAGAAAACTGTGGGCTGCATGTGGTTCAAGTTCTACAGACAGGCAGGTGTGATTAGGGGTTATTTTCTAGATGTTTATACCGGAGTGAATGGTATGGCATGAGGTGACAGTTGAGGGAAAGAAACCAAGCAGAAATGCCAATAAACCCTGCAAAAGTGACCCACTAAAGCTAAATCACTGAGCACACAAACATCTTGGGTTAATGCTGTTACTAATTGGAACCTCCCCCTAGAAGGGATGGAATGGAGAGGACAGATGGATGCAATGCACAGAAAATGTGTGGGAATCCCAAGCACATCTGGGAGATGTAGCCCCCTAAACAAGACAATTTTTAAAGATCCTCGTGCCACAGGATAACCAAGGAAAGCCAACCAACCATTGCCCTTGTGTTTCTCATATTATAGAGATAGCTCTGTCTTAGAAAGACTGGATCAGTGTTACCAGAATTAGCAAATAATAACATGATTAATTTTTATTCACGGCTTCTCTGAAATCCAAATTCGACTCAATGTCTTTTATTTTATCCAGCAACTTGAGAAATGCTCATTTTGAATTTGTTGGTCTTTTTCATTATTTCAAAAACAATTCCATCTTTATTCTCCAGTTTTAAAGTTAAGTAACAAGGATTGACCATCAATCAAAGTTGTCCCTTATTCAAAGTGGAACAACTCAAGTCTTATAGCTAGAGAAGTCAGCTTTGATAGCAATTCATTGCTTTGCCCTTGAGGTCTACTTACTGGAAGGGATATTTTCATACATGAAATGATATTTATAAATCTTTACCCTATTCTAGCATCATAGCCAAAAAAGTCCCCATGTTGCTAAAGCAAGAGGCCGGAAAAGCAGAAAGCAACAAGGCAGAGGCAACACTGGGAGCCAATCATACCACTCTTCTTCCTGCTCACTGCCGCTGCCAAAAGAACCTTTATGGCTGGCAGCAAGGCTGCTAAGCCTGGGCAGGAAAAGGGAGGCTAGACTTCAGCCAAGTCAGGGATTTATGGTCATTTGGGGAACTCTAATGCCATTTGAACAAATTTTCACTTAAAACGGGTTTTGGGGAAGAAAAAAAAATCAGTGTCTTGCTATTTATTCCTCTACAACCTTCACTTCCCAGGAAAAGCAAATCTGTGTCCTAGTTTTCCCCACTCTACTGCATCAGAGATAGCTAACTTTCTTTCACTTGCCTCACATGCCAACTTAGGGTTCAAAGCCTACCCACTGTAAATGAAACCATGGGTTATCAGCTCTCATGAGTCCTATGGATTCTGAGCCTGGAACCTCTGCTCCCTGTTCAGCTGCACACACTTGCATATACATGCATGCACATACACGAACACACACACACACACACACACACACACACATCCCATATATGCAGCCAAGCTTCTGCATGTCTGTATTTTATGTGGAGCATTTTCTGAATTGTGAATTGTGACATCATCCTCTGTGAAATCCATCCTCTCCTAGCCTATACTTCAGGCTCCTAATTCTTTCCCCCATGACTCTCCTCTTTTCTGCTTGCTTCTTAGTGTAGTTCTTCCAGAGTATACAAAAATCAATACTTTCCCTACATGAAAATCAGATGCAGAATAGGAAGGAAGAAAAAAATCTCTGTTCAATAAGAAAAACAAAGCCAAGGGTGGTGGTGCACACCTGTAATTCCAGCACTTGGGAGGCTGAGGCAGGAGGATCACTATGAGTTTGAGACCAGCCTGAGCTACAAAGTGAGCTCGAGGTCAGCCTGAATTGCATAGTGAGACCCTGTCTCAAAAAGACGAAAAAAAAACAACAACAACAAAAGCAGATATAAAATATCTAACAATGAATTTAAGAAATGTACAAGGCCTATATGAAGAAAATTTTCCTAAATATTTGAATAAATTTCAAGAAACATTATTGCCAGACAAAACTCTTTATTATAAGGAAGTCAATTCTGATTTACCTAATAATTTAATTTTGACTATAAAAAGTTCTACAAGAATTTTTTAACTGGATAAAATAATATTAAAGTCAATCTGAAAAAATAAGCATATGAGAAAATTCAAAAAAGGAAGAATAATTGGGTACAATTTAATCTTACCAGATTTTAAATGTATTACAAAACTAGTTATTAAAACAATATAATATTAACATTTGAATAGGAAGACAAATGAATGGAACAGAATAGAGAATCCAGAAGCAAACCTAAATATATGTAGAAATTAGATGTATGTAAAAAGAACTTTCCAAATTACAAGAAAAAAATAGGAATAAAAAACATGAATAAGTCACTTAAGCATAAAAATCACAAGTGATCAAAAAATATATAAAAGATGAACAACTTTTCTCAAATTAAATAAATGTATATTAAAATAATAGGAAACCATTTTCATCTCCAAGAAAACAATTTAAAACTTTGAAAATGCACTGCATTTATAAAGCAGTAAGAAAAAAAACACCATACTTTTTTGTACTCAGTTACATAAAGTAGTACAATTTTGGAGAATAATTTAGTAACATCTACCAAAATTTCCTATGTATTTAGCCTTAGAGTCAGCAATTTCTGTGTCTCAGGATTTGAGAGTACTTGAATCATCGCACAAATACGTACATAAGGTCATTGGAACACATCATAACATAAGAAACTGCTGACATAGGTGGGTGTCTACCATAGTTAGGTGTCTATCACAGTTTAGGTTGAATTGCAATGCTATAACACACAGATGACAATAAGAATGCTATGGTTCTACATACATAAACACTAAAAGCTGTCAAAGATTTAGTAAAATGTGAAACAAACAAATTACAGAACAATTTCTACAAATGGTCCTGTTTATAACATTAAATGCACATCTATATATGCATATATACATATATACATATATACATATATGCATATATTTATATATTGATCCAACCTAAAAGACTCTGGGACACAGGATGCTAAAATGGGAATTTTTCTTTATGTTCTTCCATATAGCTTTAGGTTTTGCTTTTTACTATAAGTACATAGTACTTTCCAATTAAAAGAAAAAAATCATTCTAATCCAAAACACATTCCCCAAATGTTCTGACCATGGATATTTGAAGGATAACTCAGCATCAGGAATATCAAATTAAGGACAGAAATGTAGATTTTTGCAATTTTTGGGATAAAGGGAACTTAGGTGCTATCCTAGTCCCCTCAGACAACTATATCAAAATCCCTGTGACTGGGTAATTTACAAATAGCAGAAATTTATTGTTTATAGTTCTGAAGTCTGGGAAGTTCCAGATCCATCACCAGCTGATTCAGTGTCTGCTGAGGTCTGTTCTCAAAAGATAGTGACTTCACCTAGCAAAAGACAAACAAGCCCTTTTAAAGGTTCATTTAAGGCAGTCCACAACTTACAGTGGTTCCACTTACTATATTTTGCTTGTTTTATGATGGTCTGAAAACAATATACATTCAGCAGAAATCATACTTCAAATTTTAGATTTTTGTCTTTCCTTAGACTTCTGACAAGTGATAGCTGTGTATGACGTCTTGTGATACTAGATATTTGCAGTGAGTCACAGGCACAGTCAACCATGAAATCATAAGATCCTCTATGGTGCACTACATTGCTAACCCATGATGTTTGGTAAATTAGGTGTGTTGAATTCATTTCTGATTCATGATATTTTCAACTTACAATGGATTTATCCATTAATCAGGGAGCGCCTATAATCCCATTCACAAAGGCAGACCTCATGAACTAATCTCCTCCCAAAGACGCCATTTCTTGATACTATTATTTTGGAGAATGAGTTTCAGCACATGAATTTTAAGGAGCCATAAACACTCAGACCATAGCAAATGCTGTCTACTTCAGTTTTTCACTTTACATATAAGGAAACTGAGATCACATGGCCAATTCAAGGTATAACTGGCACTAGAATATTCACTCAAATTATTTTTAATCTGTGACTTTAATGGTACCCATGTCCTGGTGAACAAAAATGTGTAATATAATCTGAGCCTCTAGGACAAGGCTCACCATGGTCACCACCAGCTCCAACTAGCTACTCTGCCTTTCCAATTATCATCACAAACAACAGCTGTTTATAAATACTACGTTCCTTTCCCTGGTACATTCCTAGCTACTTAACACCTCCTTGATAGTGCTACTGTTGTTTGTTCTACCTCAGCTATTCTCTACTTTTACTTTTACTTATTACTTTTACTTATTTACTTTTACTTATTACTTTTCACAATAGAATAATCTGGAAATATTTAAAAGTGAATTGAGACAAGATCACACTCAGGCCTATTAAGTCAGAATATCTGGATAGAGGGGGCAAGCTCTCAAGTTTTTAAAGTTATCCAGGTAATTCCAGTGTACAGCCAACACTGGAGCAGTTTCTTCCTACTTCTTTTTTGGCCTTGTGATGTCCACTGATCCTTGAAGACATCTCTGGTAATCCTTCCCTGATCTGGCCTTGTTCCCATCAAACTTGTGTGTATCTAACACTGGCCTTTCCTTATGGAACTGAGAATAGTTTTTATGTGTCTATAAGCTCTTGCAGGCACAATAGCAGTATCTTACTCTTCTTCGAACTACTGGTGTTTACCCACAGGATGTGACTTATAATTGATGTCCAAAAAGTATTGTGGAACTCCTTGATGGAGCCCACACGAATCAATCAATTTTTCTAGGTCTGATATTGACTTTTCCCCCTATAAAGCTGAAGACTTCCTCATCTCTGATTGAATAACTACCACTGCCAACTAACTAGACTTTCTTCCTGTATTCTCTTTCCTCTTCACCCAGTTCTTCCATCACCTTCCAAATCCTGGTTAGATCATACCCCTTCTGCTAAAACACAGAATCAAGTCAGGTCCATCATGAGCTACTCCTAATCAATCAGGATATTTTTTAGCCAAATTATTTGAACTACGGTATCTAGAGAGCAGATTATTGCATGACTTCTTGAAGTCATCCTAGCACATTAAAAATAAAAGCCTGCTTCTGTATCACAACTCTAGGGAAATGCAACCTACTACTAGTCACCAATGATTCAGGCCCAGATTCTGTAAAGCTGTGTGTTAATTATATAAAATTATAAAGCTGCAAATTATTTTTTACCCAGTAGAGTTACAAATGATTTCTATCTAGTAAAAAAGATAGCTCTATAGGTTATAGTTTTATTGCTCTGTTGAACACAAACCAGATTCTTATCTAACTGTGCAGTCTCCTTTCAGCATCTCTTCTTTTATTCATATGTAACTTAGCCTCTCAAGTTTTATTTTTAAACTAGTTTATGACTTTGTAGCTCCCTTAATTAATTACTTTTTAAACATTTTTGGCATCAGCTCCATATATATTAGTATGATAATTTATTTTTAATTTTTCAAATTTTGTTGGGCTGAGAATATAACTCAGTGGTAGAGTGCCTGCCTACTATGTTCAAAGCCCTGGGCTTGGTTCTCAGGATTACAAAAAAATAAAAAGAAAAACATTACATTTTGACATTTTATACCAGAAACTCAGCCACTCTGCATATTTGCACTGTGGTTTTTCATGACTTGAAGACTTTGCTCTTATCACTGACTCAAGCTAGAAGTTCCCATTTTGACTAAACATTCTTTAAAAATCTCACTCTTTATCCAAGGTTCTTATCCAAGATGCCTTTCTTTGCAGGCTATCCTGACCTCCGGGTCTAACGTAGCCTATGCCTCTGTGCCCTCATTGCATTGGCTGGTCTGCCCTCCCTCTGTGGCAGGTCCCGCTCTTCATCCTACCAGCTCATTTCCATGTCTTTCCCCTACTGCAGCATTCAGCTCAATGCCTCACCAATAAATGTTCACTATTTGTTTAATTGGGAATAATCAGTCTTAAGTAACCCACTATTTCAACACTTGGGCACCGCCAAAGTCTTAGCAATCTAATAGATGATAGTTGAGGTGTTTCCAAAGTTTTTTTTTTTCAAACCACAAAAGATGATTGAAATTGAACAGGCATTTATTGAGCACTTTCTAGGTGCCAAGAACCAAGATGAATAAGGCATGGAATTGGGGTATCCTCTCAGGAGTAAGTGAACTGCTTTCCAAGCCTTCTGTGCTCTGTTTAAAAAGAAGCACTAAATCCTAAATGAGTTACTGAGAGCTGCACAGGCTAAGTTTACCAAGTATTTTCCTTGGCCTGTGGTATCTTCCTGAGGTGGAGACACTGATGGCCACAGGGTTTTCAGCCAGCTGGGGCCCACAGTTTCCCTGGGGTGGTTTGGCTCACAGCTTGGAAGGTAGCAGCTGCCCAGTGGGGGCCCCATCAAGACCCTGGAGACAGGATGTAGGCTAAACCCAGCCTTAGCCTGGGGATTCCTTCTGTGAGACTGTTTAGTAGCCATGTATTCTCAGAGTTCTCTTGTACACCACAATCCTACAAGCCCAACTCCAAATTTGCCGCAACAATGCCGAAAGGTACAACTCTAGAGTAGACACATAATCCAGAGGCATCAAAGGAATGATTTGGAGACCACCCAATGTCCCACCAGTGTTGCAAAACAGCTCTCTTCACTTGCTGCTTTGGACTTCAAAGGGATATTATGTTTTAATGAGCTGCTGTATAATTAATCAGCCTTCACCCCTTCCAGCTGAAATTACTGACGGAAATAAGCAAACACCCAAAATTTGCTATTTCCCTTTCCGAATGCCAACAGTGAGGAAATGTTCCCATGTAAATCAAGACTGGGTGTGGATGTTTTCTGGGCTCCAACAAGTCTGCTCTCTGACCTCATAATTCAAGCTCATTCCTGAAATCTTGGCTCCTCCAGAGAATGCCAGCGTTCACGAACCTTGCCTTCCCGCATCCACATTTACCTGCCAGAGGGTATGGTTCATGGTGCAGCAGGCCTCACTAGGCTGAAACCATTTAAGCCCACCTGAATTTCCAGCCACACAACCAACTGGGGCACAGGAAGCTAGTGGTTTTCATTCTTGGCTCTGCCCATGGTTGTGTTATCTTCCGCAAGTTTTCACCTGTGTGGAACTCAGTTTCTTCATCTATGATAATAATAAGAATCATAATACATTCTTTTGAGACAGCATCTCACTATGTTGCCCAGGCTAGCCTCAATCTCCTGATCCTCCTGCCTCAACCTCCCAAGTAGCTGGAACAGCAAGCGTATGCCACCGCATCCAGCTCATAATAAACTCTGTGAGTGGCACATAGAGTGTCATAATTAAAAATGAGTGCTCTGAAGTTAAGCAGCCTGGGTTATTACTTGACTCCATCATTTATGTGTGATGTGTGATATGAGCAAGCACCTTAACATCTCTGAGTCTCAGATTTCTTATTCATAGAATGAAGATGGCGGTAACAGTACCTAACTTGTAAGGTTAGTGTGCACATTCATGTAATAAGTAAAGTAACTTTGGTGGCTAGCACACACCAGAGACACTCCAATGTTAGTTATTGTTAATATTATTATCAATATTATTATTATTACTTTTTTAACTATGCATCATGCAGTGTACTCTAAAGATATTATCTTATTTAAGCCTTACAATAGCATAGTAAAGTAGTATCTATTTTTATATATGTCCATTTGATAGATGAAGAAATGGAAACAGATTAGTAAAGTAATTTAGTCAAAATAATAATGACTAGTAAGAGTTGGCCTAGGATATTTAAATCTATACAATTGCAGAATTTCCTTAAGAATTTAAAATGACTTACACAAAGTGCTTAGATTGGAACAACAAATTCTCTTAAAAAAAAAAAAACAAGGTCTAATGATAAATATTGGAATTATAAAACAGGCACTAAGAAATAAGGCAAACACATTTCTCAGACCTAATTCATTTATCCAGCACAGATCTGGCCAGAGGAAGGGCATTCTCCCCTCCATAAGAAGGAAGGACACTACATTTGATAAGCAAGAGACCCGGCTAGAAAATATGGACAGAATTTTTCTTCTAAAACTGCGATAAGCTCTAAGGGTTTCTTATTCTCCAAACTTTTGAGCTTCCCTTTACTTAAAGACCAATAAATGCAAATACTTCCATACTACGTAACGGAGAAAATCCAGAACACATCCTTCATGGCCATCAACACACTTTAGGAAAAGGATGACGCCATTCTGTCCAGCTCTGGCTTTAAATTCCTCTGCTGAGCTAGATTCTGATCATTGCTCACCACCAACACACCTGTGGTTGCATCCTTGTTCTCTCTCTCTTCCCCAAAGAGAATACATAGTCCTTCCCTCAGTTTCAAAGAGCCATTAATATGCAGACATTGTATGTAAGGGATTATTGAAGACTCAAGAAGTAATGGAATCCACCAAAAAGGAAACAAATTTAAACTGTCACTGGCCATTGTCCCTAGGACACAGTAATTCTTACCACTGTTCTTCTCTTTACACTTTGGCCACCTGTCACTTTTCCTGGGCTCCTTCTCCCTCTTCACATCAAAATAGACCATTTGTAGTTATCCCTTCTCTGAGTTTTGCATCCATTCAAAAGTTTACCTGCCAGAAACTCAGAATATCTTTCATTGTGTTGTTGAAATCAGGTTAACTCTCTTTTTCAAAAAATTTCCTCCACCTACAACAGTGCTTCTTGAAGTGGGATCCATAGAGCAGTGCCAGTCTATAAACTTTGGTTCCCAGTGCATGATGAGATAAATACAGATGTTAAGGTTTTATAGTGACTTGACAGTAATTTTATGTCTGCTGAATCTAATAATAAACTAAAAATGGGATTTGTGCTTTGTATGCCTTTTTATATTATGTTTTTAATAATATATTTTATTGTATGCTTCAGAAGTACCAGTCCGAGAAGGACTGGAATTTTAAAGCCAGTTCTTCACCATAGATCATTTCAGAGACCCTGATTTAAACTGGCCCAAGAGGCCTACCTTATGGAAGCCAAATATTGGTTTATTGTATATTTCCAAAGAAAGGAGCAGTTTTCCTAACCTGAGGAATTCTGCTACTCTCCTAAGGCAACTGGATTAAGTCAGAAAATATTTGCTTCCTTCCCATCAGCTACCAAAAAAATGAACACGTGACTTGCTAGTCATTGCAGCTTATGGGGCAGGAAAAAGCTGTAATGATAACAAAGACATCCACTTATCCCGTTCTTCAGCATTTATAAATCATACTTATATGCATCATTTCACTCAGTCTCCATGACATTTCAATCAAGCTGCAGTAGAACACACCCTACTTTTTGGATGAAAAAAACAAGGTTTAATGTAAATGTCTTGCCCAGGATGACTCACCTAAAGTATGACAGCCAGACTCAAAATCAACACTTTGCTTCTGGACTCCATGCCTTACATTATGTCACAATATGAGAAAATTATCAGATAAACACATTTCCATGAGAGACCAAAGGGCTTGAATAAGTAGATATTCAAAATCTATTTTATCTTTATCTTGAAATGAGAGACTGGCCTGCAGATCTCTAGCTAGTTAACAAAAGTAGCTGGTTTGTGTTTTCTTTTCATGTTACTACACCTAGAGTTGCGTACAGATACCTCTCTTACCTTTGCTCCTTGTCAGTTCTGCCTCACATCCTTACCACCTGCCTCCTACCTTCTTGTCTCAGAAAAAGAAAAAAGGTCAGAAGCTGTGAGGGACCAACTTTAAGAACAAAAAGCAAAGCTCAGAAGGGAACCTTCAGCTTTCCCAATGGTGTCCCTACCTTGAACCCAGCCATCTAATATGTGCTGTTTTCTAATAAGGCAAACACACTGGATGGACATTAAATACCTTCATGGAGAATAGCCACATGCTGACAAAAGAAAGGACCAAAACAACTGTGAGGCAAGAGCTGAAAAACAATTACAGTTTTAATCTGATTAAACTGTTGCCCAAAAGAAAACCAGAGGGGTTTTTTAGAACCTTGTTTCTGTAATTCTGGTTTCTTCCATTTTTATAGCATATAAATAATTAAAATTATGCCCACAATACATTTGGCTTCAGTAGGCAGGCATATTGAAGAATATTACATTTAGTAATTTACATACACCAGAAACATAATACATTAGATTATCCAAAAGCGAAGAGCAGAAAGCAACATGGATAGATCTCTTCTGTAACGGCTGCAAGAGCCGATTGCAGGCACATAAAGAGAGCTTGGATTTTCCTAGGAACCATTTTCTTGCAAATGAAACATTTAATTATGGAGCAGAGTCCATAAATAGACCGTTAACACTGGGAGGGGGGGATGGATGCAGCTATATTGCTGGATTAGCAAGGGAATATCCTACAAGAAATTCATCAATGCCATAGATAATTAATTACAGCTCACCTTCTCCCCACATAGCAATGCCTTTATCAGCCGGCATTGGGGAAACAGCAGATGGCCGACCAAATACAGAATGCAATTTTCTGTCAACTCATTACTTACAGAATCACAGATTAGGTACGAGACCCCTGGAAGGTCACCTAGGCCATTCCCCTGTGTCCAGAACAATCTGCACCAGGACAGTCTCTGTCACGAGAGGATCTGTCTCTCCCTTATTCACAAACCATCCCCAGAAAAAGGAAATTCACTGTCTGCAGAAACTTAGATTCCAAGTACTTTGAACACTTTCAATGGGAATGGGCCCTGAAGACGAAGTTATCCTGCCAAAATACTCCCTTTTGCTTGGCAGTATTTGAGTCCATGTCCCCAGAGAGGGTTGAAGTTCTAAATCTACACAGCCTTCTGGGTTCCAAAGAAACACTTGTGCTGTGGGCATTCTCAGGGTTCTTTATTCTCTCCTTGCTAGAGATCATCGAGGCAACATAAGTCTTCTTGTTCCCAGGGTATATTTATAAAATATTAAAAAGTTTCAGAATAACTGAAAAGTTTCAAAAGCCTTCATCACTATGCTAAAGTTGTCTATTTAAGATGAAAGTATTTGAAATTTCCTGACTTTATTTTTAGCCATATGTATCATCATGCTTTTCCCGTTACTTACACCACAGTTGATTGTGCAGAAAAAATAAATTTTCTTTATTCGCTCAAAAGGCTCTGCTCTTTCCTCCCTAACTGAGCAGCTGGGAAAACTCAGATATGTGGAATAATCATAGGTTAGTCCTGTCCCATCAAAAATGTTCCCTAGGATCTGTCTTTTCAAAATCAAATTCCCTACCAGAAGTTGTTCCTTTACAATGAGTCTATGTATTTAGACGAGTTTTAGTCTCTTGGATTTTACTCCCTTTGGTTCCCTAAGATGCTGTCCAGAAATATGAAGGAATTAATTTATTCTCTTGCCAACAGGAAAGACGTTGTTCTGGATACTCTCTAGTCTCAGCTGCATGTTGCCTAGAACAGATCTGCTCCCCACAATAGTGATAAGGAAAGTGCTAATGATTCTTATGGTTTGTATAAGTGGCCCCAGAGGCCTCTGATTTAAAGGGTTGGTCGCTATCCTATGGGAGGTGATGGGCCCTTATGAAAGGGAGTTAGATCACTGGAGGCATGTTCTTGAAGGGTATAGTTAAACGCTAGTCACTGCCTCCTTTTCTCTCTTTGCATCCTAGCCATTATGAGCTGAATAGTCTGCCATGATGTACCATAGGCCACCATAGGCCTAAAGCAACAAGGTCAAGTGACTGTGGACTAAAATCTTTGCAATCATGAACGCAGAATTAACCTTTTCCCCTTATTAAGTTGATTGTCTCTAGTGTTTGTCACAATAATAGAAAGCTGGCCAACATATGCTGTGCTTTTCTGGAGTGGTGAAAAGGCACAGTCATTTAGGGCCAATGTGCTGTACACCTCAATAGAGTGTACAGACCCTGTCCCTTGCTTCCATCTGTAAGACCTTGCCCATTGCAGCCTCTTCACTCTGACCGTAGGCCACTGAGAAGTCAATAGGTTTCCTCGGCCCTTTTCCACCCCTGCATCAAAGGATCTGCTGGGTCTTTGCAAGACTTGACGAAACTTTGGATCCAAAGCCATGGTCTCTGGCTTTCCAGTCTATCCTTCTTCTGTTGCTTAGCCTCCTTTCCACTGTAAAAACCACATACATTCAACTCAAGAAAGCATACCACCTGCCTGCTAGCCCAATTTTCTTCCTCTCCCTAATGCTCATAGGGTACACCGGTTGGGGACTCAGGGAGAGGAGAGAAACAAAGACACGATAACCTCTTTTCCTTTACACGTCGCCATTCCCCTTCTGAGTCCCAAGAGATGGATTTCTTCTTTTGCTCCAGTGTGTCTTCCTCCTGCCCTGAGATTGCAAACTCTTGGTGTAGTCATTGTGGAAGAAGGGGCATTCTCATTACATTTGGAAGCAAAGCAATAATCTAAAAACTGCAAATGCAGTGGCCCTCTAACTATAAATTCACTTTTAACTAGAATTTATTGAGGACAAAAAGTTGATTTGCTATCCCAGAATGTATTCTTGTTACATTTAGTTTTTCTGCTCAATCCCTGAGTCTGTTAGCCAGCTCTTTCACTTTCACTACCCACACAGTCACACCCAGTCATGCATCTGTAACAGACATAGACACTTACCTACACTCCTTAGTACTTCAAATAAAATAAATGGTGGCACCAAGATTCAGATCAACAGATTATACTAGTTTACTAATACCTCTAGGGGTAAGAGTGAATCCTAAAATTCCTTTCCAGATAGACTCTCATCATGATGGAGTCATAAAAAAATGGAGATGATTGGTTAATTCCATTATGATTTATTTTGAAACTTAGGGACCTATAATATCCCAAAAGTTTGTCATATGCCTTCACATAAAGACACCATTAAACCCTAAAACAAATGACTACACACACATAGCGTTTTTTATAACTAGATCTCAAATTAACATGTTTTCGGATTCTGTTACCTTATCAATTATATCTACCAATTCATAAACTTAAGAACATCCCCAGTTCTACAACAGTTACAACACTAACCAAACACATAGTAGGCTCATAAAATATATGTAATGAGTGAAATTAAACCTCAGTTCAATGCCATGGGGAGGCACCAACATCAGTGACCCATCGTACCTCTTCCTGTTGTTTCTTGCAATAAGAGAACAAACCTCTTAATCATAGGGTATTTTGTGAGGAATTTTTTCCCTCAGCCATTTATTTACCTGCTCACTCCTCATCATTATGTGTGGAATATACAGCATTGTGGAGAGATTTATGGGACAGATTTTAATCTTGGCTGTAGGGCATGCATCAGTGCTTATCTCTAAATGGAGGTGTGTTTTATGTGTCATTGTTTCCTATGATCACAGAACTGGCCCAACCAGATAGTCACATACCTGAAACCCAGGAGAGAAAGCAACATTTGAAGAGCAGAGGAGGAGCTGCAGGAGCGCGGAAAGTGCTTATGAGAAAGGGGCCCATTATGGACTCCCTAACCCATGGCCCGTAAACCCAATTACTCTCAAACACAGTTGGTAGAAAGCAGGAATTGTGGACTGAGACTTGATTAGCTCATCAGTGTAGCAGGTCCCCCCAGCCATGGGGCTTCCCTAAGCATGGGCTCACCTAAATCACATGAACACAGAAGCCAGATTCTTCCTGGAAACCTGACCCTTCCAACCCCTTCCTTTGCATTCCAGGCTGTGGAGTTTCATGTACAGAACTAAAGGGATCTACAAGATGTGGTTTAAAGTTGCCACTGGCATCTCCATGACCTCTGGCTGCCCTCTGAGGCCCAACCAAGCTGGCTTTCTCATCAGGGCCTAGGAGGAGCTGTTCAAGGTTTCACTGGCAGCAGCTCCAATTACAGGGCCAAAGAAGGCCTTTCTTAATGGCCCCTTGGGGCCTCTGACACTTGATCCTCAGTCACTGTCTTCCACTGGCCTAATGGGCCAGAATATGTCTTTCAGACTGGGAAAATACTTTTGAACTTGAAAGCATGTACGTTTTCTTCCAGAGAAGGCCCATTCTAATCAACCAAACTGGCCCCTGATTTGTTCCTTCACTCATTCTTTCACCACTTATTAAGAGCCTAGTGCACTAGGTAGGATGTATGAAACTAATTAAAGATCAAAACTCTCTAAGGATTTCTGTCTATTTTTACCCAAACTACCTTCAAAGAGCTCAGGAAATGATATACGGAGACAACTGCGAAAACACAGCTTTAAAAGAAACTAGGCCAGGGTCACTCCACTCCTTACCCATCCAGGTTTGGAGGTGAAGAGCATGACTAAGTGGAAACACAATGCAGCCATCACAGATCACTGCTCCTGTGGACCTGTGACCATAAATCAAGACGTGGGTCACAGCTTGAAGGATGTCCAGGCAGGTCATGGGGGAGGTGTCAGAGCCAGGTGGCCAACTCTTGGCCTGTTCACCTTTCCTTCTCATCCTTCTTGTTCTGTGTGTATATTTGTGGGGTGAATTAAATATTGAAAAATGTCCTAAAGTGCATGTCCAACCCAAACCTACATTTCCAAATGTGAGTTTACTCAGAAAAAAAGGTCTTTGCACATATAACTAAGGACCTCAGGATGAAATCAACTTGGACCCTAAATCCAGTGACTGATGTTCTTATAGGAAGAGGAGAGAGCACCATGAAGAGGGGGATGTGAAGGTGATGTGTTTTCAAGAGCTTGACATGATGCGTTTTCAAGTTATGAATGCCAAAGATCTCTAGAAATCACTGAAGTCCAAGAAAGGCATGGGATGGTTTCTCCTGTAAAGACTCTAGAAAGAGGACTCAATCCTGCCAACTCCTTGAGTTCCCACTTCTATATTCTCAAACCAGAAGAGAATAAATTTGTAGTTTTAAGTCTCCCATTTTGAGGTAACTTGTTTTCACAGCTCTGGGAAATTAATACAATATGTAAATCACCAATGTTCCTCACTACTAGTCTCTAATGTACCCCTCTTACCATTTTCTTCCTCCAAACAGTTCTTGCCATTTAAGCTCCAAACAGTCAGTTTCCCTACTCAAAGGAGTCAGGAATGACTGGCTTGCAAGAACCAATTGTGTATATCTCTCCCCAAATCCCTGTTAAGGACATCATATTGGTATCCTGCAACCAGTATTTACACCAGAGAAATGGGCAAACACTATGAATCATGGTTCTTCCTTCCAGAAAGTCAATTATTAAACACTTACCAACACATCAGTGCTCCTACCTAAATTCGGCTACTTTCCTAACTTTCCTCATAGCTCCCCCTGCCCCATTCCTGCCAGTGGATGAGGGGGGTCATGGAAATGACACTCATGTCACTATAAGCAAAGCAGTAACCGTCTCCCTACTAAGAAAGCGATTCTTTAGTTCCATTTTCCCTTTGAACGCTGATCATTACGTTTTGTATTATTGTAAATGAGGTCAACCTCCCCTGCCCATGGGCATTTGATTATTTATAACTTCAGAAAGTTTCTATTGCATAGTTATTTGCCAGGCTTTCATCTACAGCAGGCAGCATTTGATAGAAATATGGAAAATGGCCTGAACTTTAAATGACAAACAGATGAGGAGGTCCAATGAAAATCACACGTGTTTGAAGACCATGTGTTTTCACATGAAATATATATGGGATTTTTAATTGATGTTGACATCAGTTCATCATAACATTTTTTAGCTACCTTAATTAGTGGGTTACGAGAGACAGTAAAGAAAGGAATGCGATCAAGATGAACCCCAGAGAAAAATCTGGCTATAAGTGACCTCTCCTTACCCCCTGCCCTCCTCCAAACCCAATCTCCATTATCTTATTGAAATGGAAGCCCTCTCTTGCCTCTCCTTGTTACTCTGGCACAATATAAGATGAGTAGCCCTGCCTTACATAGGATTCGTGAATATAGGATTATAAAGGGACATTGTGACATTCATGTTTTTGGTGGTCATTAATACTGTTCTCCAAAAGTTCCTAAGTTTTCTACTCTAGTAGTATATGGTAGGTTTGTATTTCCTAGTCTCTGTGGCTGATGGGCCCATGGGGCTAGTCCTGGATAATGAGTTAGGAAAGACTGTTGTATTTATCATTTTCTGGGTCAAAGTATTTCATTTCAGAGTTTTTTCCCCATCTGGCACAGTGATCCAAGATATTAGATATGTCTCTTAGTTGGGATTCTAAAGGACTGTTGACTCCTCCCACCCCCACCCCACTACCACCCCTGGAAGAAACAAACCCAAAGTGGCCATATAAACACAAGGGTAACCCTGTATTGTTGAGAACGCTGATATGTGAGAGCCGTTTGTTTCTACAAGGAAACACAGGATATCCTGTTGTGGACCCCTCTTGGGAAAGCATCAGGATTCAAACAGGGCCAGACTCAGCTCCAATCAGAGCTCAAGAAATGAGTCATGGGATCACAGATCCTGCCCATAGATGGTGAGACCTGAAATGAACCATACAAGTTATTCAGGTGAATATCTTTACTGCTAAGGAATCTGAGACCTTAGAAGACAACTGGGAATGCTAACTCACATGCTTCTTTCCTTACCACGGGCTTACATACGAAAAAAAACCATTACTAGTTGAAAATACCAGAGTTGAGGATGCATTTAATCACATAACTGCTGACTATCCCAGTTTAGCAACCCTTCGCACTGGGTTGTTTGCCCTCATGATCTCTGAGAGCTGCAGCTCACTGCTGCTGCCCAGCATTGTGAGAGTATCACAGCATACCACTAGCCCAGGAGATCAAAACTGTGAGAATAGTATCTACTGAGTGTGTATGTCTTTTATACCATCACAATGTCAAGAAAGTCCTGAGTCAACCATCACAAGTCAGGCACAATCAGTATCCTCAAAAGAAAGGCAGCTTACCTTCCCTGTAAACTAAAAACTGCTAAGCAGATTCTATGTACTGTTCTATTTGGGTAACTCCAAACATTGAGATTTATTGAAGTTAACTGGTTGTTGTGCCCAATTATTCAGACAATTACCTCAGCTATCCCTTTGCTTTAGGTTTAAAAGCATAGAGCAGTAACTACCGATTTCTTAGACTTCATCTTTCCCAAATTGTAAGTTCTATTTTAGCATCAAAAAAAAAGGAAAACATCCCTTGGAAAGCTAGAATTCTTTCTCTGAACATTATTGGATCCTAAAATTCCATCTCAAGAAATATTACTCAGATAACAGTACCTAGTGTATGGGCTATTTGAATATCAGCCAAAAGAGAATCCAAATTACAAGACAACACATATTTGCAAAACAATTTTCTTATTTAATTTATCTCTTTACATCTCCAAGGACCTAATAGCCATCTCTAGAATATTTTTCGCAGAAGAAAATTGCCATTCCTGGCTCCAACCATAGGACTCTAACCATAGGTTACCATTTTAAGATCATTGAAGGCACCAACCCAACCCTTTTAAAAGGAACACATTGTTTCCAATTGGTGGAAAGCCTTCTCATCCCAGTTGAAAATAAGACCTGAGTTGTAAGAAACAATGGGAGAGGAGACACTTAAAGGTTTTCTGAATGCAATCAGATTCTTTCCTGAAATGAGACTGGTGGAAGACAGAACTGTCCATGCCTTGGGCATAGAGAAGAAGGAAGAATCTATAATGGAGGAATAGGCTGGGCATGGTAGAGTAGATGATTTTTACCCACTTCCCAATTTTCTCTGCCTCCAGTTTTATTGACAAGCATAATGACTTTTTTGAGCAGAGACTTGAGTTTAGCATCCAACTAACTAATTTCAGCTACTGGTCCTCTGGGATGCTTCACTAACCCAAGGACAGAAGAAACCACTGAGCATATGCAAGATGAGATGATCACAAAGCAGAATGAAGAACCAAAGGATGAAATCTGTGTCCTGAATGACCTGTCTGAAATTCTGCTTTTCCTTGACTTCTGCCCATGGCTTTCAGTTCTCATTGGAACGTGGCTCAAAGTATCATCCTTGCAGAAAACTGAATTTCAAGGTCAGTCAGGTATGCTTAGACCCCAAGCCATAGAGGAATAGAATTTGGTGGCTTATAGGAAGACAAGAGATGTATTTAGTCACACTGATATGTTACAGACTTGAGGTCATTATATTTTGCTTTTTTCAGAGAGGGTAGCATTTGTATATGAGTCAGCTGAGTCAGGGTTAGCTGACCATGGCTGTGCTCACTAGTGCATTTGTGCTCAGTTGATGGGACTTCTGGGGTTTGGCTGGTCAAAACCACCCTCATTTTGGAAGACTTGACTCTCCCCCTTGGGCCTCTCTCATTTCTTCAGCAAGTTCTCATGTGCATGGCAGAGGTCCAAGAGAAAAGGAGGAAAAACACAAGTACTTTTTCTTTTTCTTTTCTTTTTTTTTTTAAACAGGGTCTTGCTATGCAGTTCAGACTGGCCTTGACTCATTTGTAGCCTAGGCTGGTCTCGAACTTCCAACAATCCTCCTGCCTCAGCCTCTCCAGGGCTGTGATTACAGGCATGCACCACCACACCTGGATCACAAGTACTTTTTCAAGCCTCAGCTTACATCAAGTTGGAAACTGTCTCATGGATAATACAAGTCACATGGAAATCAGAGTGAGAGGAGTCTGCAAAGTTACAGCAACAGGGAAGACATTAATTAAATTGATTAATAAGATCAATCTACTACAGTATATATCTTCCCTATTAAAGAACTCTCTGAAAGGTCTCACAATCCTTGCTGTACATTCATCTTTAAGAATGAAACAATGGAAGCTGATTAGGTGCTCTGTATGGGAGGGCAGGGCTTGGGGACAACTGAAGGTCATTGTAAGATAATCAGAAGAGAACTGATGTTTCATTAGAGGCCACCAGTTGTCTATGCTCCAGTTGCTTGGCACCCAGACTTTTACCTCACCTCCCAACAGTGCCTGAGCCATCCTGGCTTCTCTCATCATGGAGCCTCCGGGGCTTCTCTCTCTTGGTCTCCTCTCTTTACAAATACTGAACCCCCAACCTGAATATGGCTACTTCTGGGGAAAGTAGATGGGACTTGGAGAAGGAAGCTAAGAGTGAGTGATATTTTCTGTATATTAGTCCAATTGTACTTGAAAGGACATGTTTATTTCCACAATACACATACATTTAATTTTAGAAGAAAGGTAGACAAAAATGAGAGGAAGAAGACTCTTTACATTTCTATTTGGGGACAGAATTCCAGTCTGCACCACTGAGTTAGGTCTATTCTTTTGAATCTATATCCTGAGTCACAATTAACCCAATCCTCTTCCCATATCTATTTAGTTTAATGAGGGGGGGTACAAGTTTCCATCCTTATTCACCTCATAGTTCACATAGGAAATGATGTTTGCATAGTATACTGGTTACATGGTTTAATGGCTATGCCCCAAGCTTCCCCAGGCTCCTCCTGGACCCCACAAGGGCCAAGGGGCACAATAGCTAAGCACACCTGGAATTTGTGCACGGTACACTAGTCAGAAAGCTCTGCCTCATTTCCTATCTGTGCTAATGAACCTGCCAACCCTTCTTTTATTTCTAATCCATTGCTGACTAAGACATGGTCCCATTGCAAGTGACTCACACACAGCTCACATCATATGTCACTTACCACCCACAAGTTCAACAATGCCCAGACTAGTCCACACCCTATTCAATGAGACAACCCACTAATCATACACTTGAATGTTGCAGCAATAGTAAGTAGATTTAAATGCTTCTAAACACTTCCCAGTTTCTATATTTACCTTGTCATGGACCAGTAATAAAGAGCTCACACCCGGGCACAAAGGAATAGCCCTTGTTTGATCTTCTAAAACTGCCCCCTGCCCAAGAAAAGTTGAGGACCTCAAAGTTACTTTAGATCAAATAGCTACTGCTTTTCTTTGTTGTTTTTTTAAAATGTTTTTATCTGTTTTATTCCAGTCTACCTCGTGGATCATTAGCCACAACCAAAAGTCTTTTTGAGACATTCTGCTGCCTAGGAATTAACTCAGATTTCTCATTCTGAAGGTAAAGATGCTAAGAGTCAAAGAGGTAAAGTGATAAATATGTATATGCACCATTTCCCCAAGATGAATGTAACTGTCATGTATCACAAATATACACTAATAAAAAAAAGAAACTAAAAAATGGTAAAGTGACCTTTCCATAGGCCTGTGGTTGGTTTGTAGCACATCTCTTAATCCAATTTGATGCCTTTATCCATTACTCCACTGTGAACTGAAACTGAAATATGTATTCTTGCTATGAAGTCTGCTTTATAAATATCTAACCTGACTCTTGGTCATGCTAATTGTCCTAACTTCCAATTATCATCTAAAATAAGAATGGATCTGCCAACTTTGCACTTGGTGTATCTAAGAGTGTTCACTTCTCCCAGGGTCCCAAACTCCAAGCTGACAGGTAGCAGGACTTCTTCAGGAAAGGGCTGTACCATGGCTAGGCTGATCAGGCCGGACATCCCTGGCACAGACTTTCAGCAACATGTACAATGTATTGATCAGATGCGTTGTACAGGCTGCCAAATCCTACCTGATTACAAGGACTCTAAATAAGCAGAATGTGTTCATAGGGGTACCTACAGTTCTGAAACCAGGAAAATAGAAAGAGTAAGTGATACTCAGCATGAAGAAGAGAAACCCCAAGAAGACAGTTGCCAACAAACATTTGAAAAGTTGTCATCGGCAGATGAATTAGAAATATTCCAAGGAGTCCCAGAAGTTCACACAAAGACGCGCCATCTTAATGTGAGATGATTTTTCTAATAACTGCAGCTGTTAAATGATGTCATGAAAGGTAATGAATTTCCTGTCACCAAAGGTATACAAGCAGGGACATTTGCAAAGGCATCAAGTACTACCAAACAAAATATAACCTTTCCATTTAAATTTGAATTTCAAACGAACCGCAAATGCTTTTTAAAAATTAGTATGTCCCAAATATTACATAATCTATGCTTATATCCAAAAAATATTTGCAATTATTTGAAATTGAAATTTAACCACATCACTTCTACTTTTATTTACAAACTCTAGCCACCTTAATATTGGAAGAATAGCCTGGGCTGTGATTTTCCCACTCTTTTTAAGATCATAGGAAAGTACGTTGAGGCAGTCAGGCTGTTGTTGTCTAAATGAAAAACATAATTTTTCTAAAGAAAAACTGCCCTCCAGAGTCTTTTAGAGCTAATACAAACTACCCAGCTGTTCAAGTCAGGACTGTCATTACCAAGCTCAATAAAATGGATCCTCTTCAGCTCTGGGGAATTGAGAGCTGCAGGGCTTCCTCACGCAACAATGAGAACTTGTCGGTTTTGTTTAGTAAACATAATGTTTGACACCAGGCTTTTCCCTAGTTTGTTTATATTTGGCTGCACTGTCAGCCAGGGGCAAGACCCGTGGCTCTCTGGTCAGGGATCTTGTTAGAAAGTAAGCAAAGACCACAGGTGTTCCCTGGAGAAAAGACATAGAGCCAATAAGAAAAGAACTTTGAGAAAGCATCTCTGATTCTAACTGAGCCCCACAACCCTGCCTGTGCCCCCTCATAAGGAGAAGACATTCCATCATCTGGTCTCTCCCCTAGTCCCTGCCCTGAACATTGTACCCCTAAATCTTGTCCTGACAAACTCTTCTGTCAGCTGGTCCACTCCATTGCCAGATTAAAGAATCCTAAAGCAAAGCAGAAAGCGTTTGGATGTGATTCTGAATTTCCTGCCTTTCATCTGTTTCGGACCAATGTGCGCCTCTTACCGGCTCAACCTGCTAAGGGAGCCAAACCACACTCAGCCACATCAGTACTGTTGTCAAAGCTGCTGAGGGCTCAGGGTCATACAGAGGGAAACAAAAATTAAGCAAGCCTAGAAATTCCTAGCCCATTTCCCTTAGTTCTTTCTACATATAGAGTCCCCTTTCAAAGCTGGCCTTCTGAACCTGAGAGTCATTCTTCAAAGGACTGATAATAGTTGCTGTACTTCACTTCTAGTGCCAAGGTAAGTGGACTCTGCCCAGCTGCTTGGCCTACTGACTGAGTGGGCATTCCAGTTGGGACCTGCTCCATAATTCCAAAGAGCAAATAGTGTGGCATCCAAGGAAGCACTCAGTTTTGTAAGAGGGCTAAAAGAAAAAGAAAGAAGGAGGGGACCCAGAACAACCTGCAAATATCCAAATTCATTCATTTAACAGGCAGAACAGGGGACAGGGGTGGCTGGTTTGTGAGGGACATGTGATCCAAAATCCACATTCACCTGCTCCAAAGAAAATTGATGTTGAGCAGCAGAGTCTAAACACCTTGACCTCATGGCTAAGATCATATTGAAGAGTTGGATGTGTTTCCAAATTAGCAGAGCTGAAAATAGACTGGATACATCTCCTGTCTATTTAATCAGCCAGCTTGATTCAGCTACAACAGGATAGCTCTAAGTAGCCATTCCACAGAATATAGCTATTTATCATCTGCTCCACAGAGGCTAGGGAGCCCACATTCCAACTTTGTTCCATTCACCATATGGAAATGCGAAATGATTCACAAGTAAGTTTGAAGTGCATGTTTCTGTGCTTTGATGGGGACCTGCCCTGAGCAGATGATCTACTAATGCAATAGCAATCCAATGGATTGAGTTTCCCAGAGGACACTTCAAAGAAGCATGTCTTTTGAGACTGTGATAGTTAGTGAACATGGCTTTTATTCAAGCAGGCCCTTGCACATGACTCACCAGAGAAGTCCTGCATCTGATGGAGAGATGCAGAAGGCTGGGGCTCCTGTTCCCTGTCAGCTTCTCCAGTGATGCTAAGATTGGCCAGAAAGTTCCTCATTCTTATTTTTATGCATCCTAATTCTACATCCCCTTCTTCTCCAAACTAATTGCCTATCCCCCAAAATAGCTCAGATCCCTTACTCTCCACTTTTCCCCTCCTATGTCATCTTAATCAGTGTAAGAGATGATTCCCATCAGTACAAAATGGGAGTCCATATCCGCCTTCCTCAGCTCACCACCATTCATGTTAAAATTAAAATAACTGGCCTTACATAGAGAATCAAGAGAATGAAGTGAGGAAAGTTGAAGGTGTAAAGGATAAGAAGAAAGGAAATGGGAAGGTGGGAAGAAAATGCAAGCAAAAGGAAAACAGAAAGGGGAGGAAGATGAAGAAAAAGTGGAGAGGAAGAAAAGATGAGAAGGCAACTGGCAGAGGAAAAATGGAAAATCATGTATCTATTATCCCTCATCTCACCCTTCTTGAGAATCAAAATATTCACTCATTAAAGGCTGAGACACTGCCAATTCTGGGGCAGTGCTACCGTGCAGGTGCTACAGGATTCTGGCCTCCCTAAGCAGGAGCAAAGGAGACAAGCAGGAAAGAAGAGCCTCCCATTGCAGCAAACAGAAACCAGACAGCAGTTCTGGGAGACCCAGAGGCTCCAGGGCAGAAGTAGATGACTTGAACATTATACCAAGGACACTGATGTCATTCCTAGGCTTTCTTCCTCCCAGGTTTCACATTGTTTGGAGTTTTTCCTTGTTCATTAGATTTGACTTTTTGCCATTAAGATCTCCCTGTAGCTTTTGCCCACTGGGATAGTACAGGAAACAACCACTGAACGTCCCTTCTTAAAAGCTGTAGAAAACTAGAGTAAAGAAAGAAATCAAAGCCAGTATGGAACAGCCCTGCCTAGTCCATTAATCACTATGTGTCAATTTGAATGGATTAAGAAACATCCAGCAGTTTAGTAGAGCACAGTTCCAGTTGTGTCTATGGGTAACTGACATGCATGCCAGCAGACTGAGGGGGTAAAGACCAACTCCAAATGTGTGTAACACCAATCAATAGGTGTATTAGCCTGGATTGGATAAAAGGGGAAAGAAGAAGGAAATGTCCCCTTTTTGGAAGAACTCCAGTCTTCACCACTGCCTTTGGACATCAGTCTCCAATTTCTTCAACCTTCTAATGCAGACTCCTGCCAGCAAATCTCCAGCAATAGTCCAGGCCTTCGACCTTGGACTGGGATTGCATTCTTGATTCCCCTTGTTCTGTAGCTCCCGTCTTCTTGGGCTGAGCAGCTACTAAATCATCCATCTCTCCAGGATGCAGATGGCCAGTGTGGACTCTTCCATCTCTGGTACTGTAATTCTGCTTAATAAATCCCCTTGCATAATTGTACAAATATTTTCCATTGATTCAGTTCCTTTAGAGAACCCTAACTAATATATCTGTCCTTCAGAGGTGCCCTTCAACTGGACAGAAGAGATTTGGTGGTAGGGAGGTTCCCACTATTCACAAGCCTGTTTCCAACCCACTATGAAACCCTTAGCAAACTGTCATCCTACCAGAAATTTCACTTACTGTTCATAAGGTTCAGTTGCCTTATTGTGAATTGGTTTGTCTGATTGCACAGGAAGGAAAAAAGATCCGTATATTCAAAGTCTTCTCTATCTGGGAGGTCTTGGGGTCTATTTTGTCACTAATTTTGAAGAAAAGGAAAACTGATCTCTCCCCCTCATGGAAAAATTGTGGGATCAGAAATGTGATATGATCAAAATATAAGGTGAGTATCTACATTAAAATTGATATATATAATATATAAATATAAAAGTACATTGCCATTTAACACCCTCAAACTACTCCCTCTCACCTCAAACACACTTATCCTATCATTCTTGCCACTTTCTGAAACAGCTCTGGAAGTCTTCTTTCATAAGCATCTTTAGTTGTCATGACTGTCTCAATGTCCTGAACTGATTTAAAACATTTACATGTCATGATCCTTTTAACTTTAAGGAAGGTTTAGAAGTTTCAGGGTGCTAGATCCAGTGAATAGGTGGATGAGGACACATCATTATGTTTTTATTTGACAGAAAGTGCTACAAACATTTAATCAATGAGGGGTGATCAAAAATACGCTGAATGTTTAAATTAAAAAATTTTTAACAGAGACTTCCTGCAAGATGGCCACCCAGATAACACCACGTTAGGGAGACTCCCTGAATATACCATCCAAATGCTGGAATATAAAATAATATAATAACAGAGAGAAGGAAAAAAGAGGGAGATGGGTTTTCTGGATCCAAGAAGAATCTAAAACGAGAACTGTAGCCCACGAAAAGAGTAAAAAAAAATGAAATAAACAAAAGCGGAGACCGGCCGCGCCTCTCACTGGAGCCGAATCCAATTAGCACTGCAACCCGAACCAAGAAGGAGCCATTGGGGTGCTGGTGGTATGCAGTCAATTGCTATGGCTGAAGCAGCGACAGCGGAAGCAGCCACGGTGGAGGCGGCGGTCGATTGTGGAGCGAGGTGGTCGCAAGCAGGCAAGTAAGTGAACCCGGCGGCCCCCAGGCCCCCACCCCACACCCACGAGGGAGAGCGAGGCACAGACGTCCATCTTGAGACCGGAACTACACCTAATTAGGCACGGTTCCTGGAAGGTTGTGGCAGAAGCTGCGCGGGCACCCTAGGGGTGATAGGGGAAGTTTGGCGGATGACCCTGTACGGTTACCAGGAAGCACCCTATCATCACGCACTGCAGCAGACATCCACGGAGCAGAAACAGGCTTGGGAGAGGCAGTGTACCAACACAGCCTCACTGGCGAGCCCAGGAAAATGCCAAGATGGAAAGGTAGAGGATGTTCTCCGGACTCCGATACAAGCAGAACTAATTCTGGGGACACTAACACTGAAATGGTCGGGAGTCCAAAAATTAAACTCTCAGAGGAGTTGACAACAGAAGTGGGGAGACAACTCCATGAAGCTATGAAAGAAATTAAAGCAGCACTGTTAGCCCAACTGAGAATTGAAATGAAATACATAATTGGGGAATCGTTAAGCGCCTCTAAAGGAAACATAGCAGGAAAGGTGGAGGATGAAAAATCAAAGGAAATTGAGAATGAAACAAGTAAAGACTTAGAATGCATTAATCAGATTCAGAGAGACTACCAGGACATCAAAGACTCCAATAAAAGTTGGCAGAACCACTTGAAGGAAACTAAGGATAGACTTTTGTATCTGGAAGAAAGAATGAAAACTTGGGAAAGAGAAAGGAGAGACTTTCTCAAGATAATTAGAAATCTGGAAGTGGCAGTGCAACAGCTGCAAGACAACCCAAGGAAACATAACTTATGAATAAAAGGTGTGAGTGAAAAAGCAGGGGTCAATACAAATCAAGTTAAAAGACTATTTACAGGAATAATTTCAGAAAACTTCCCAAGCATGGGAACAGGAACAGACTTTCAGATAACTGAAGCATATAGAACTCCAGCTAAACTTGACCAAAACAGGCCTACACCCAGACATATAATAATCAAGATTCTAGAAATCCAACACAAAAACATAATATTAAAAGCTATTAGAGCAAAGAGACAGATTACCTACAAAGGAAGGCCCATCAGAATCACGACAGACTTCTCAACACAAATGATCAGGTCAAGAAGAACTTGGAGTGAAATATTTCAAGCCCTGAAGGAAAATAACTTCCAACCCAGATTAATGTACCCTGCAAAATTATCTTTTAAAATCAAAGGAGAAACAAGATACTTCCATGACAAAGAACAACTAAAGGAATTTATGACAACCGAGCCAACCCTACAGAGAATACTGAAGGACATTCTAGAGAGAGATAAAGAAGTCCACTGCTCCAGAAAAAGAGACAGAGAGATACCACCGAGCAGGGCAGACAAATGAATAATCCATTAACAGGATTTAAATCCAGTATTGTTTTCAATGAACTGTTTAGTTTAATCCTATTCTACCTCGACCAGCCTATCTTCATCATAAATGATGACAAAGACAGCTATTGTAAAGATAACAAAATTTATAAGGGTAGCCTTCAGTGATATATGATCACCCTGCTTCAAAACCAGATATTACTTTCACTGCTCTGTTCTGAGGGATTTTAACCTATCTTAGTATGATTGTGTTACAACAGATGATATAGGCAACTACCTTGAAGCTAACATGAGGCATTATAGAAATCAATGTTACATTATTATGTATTGCCTCCATTATCTTATTTGTTATTGGTTTTACTCAGTACTATCTCATTCGACTATATTGGGCCAATTGGTAAGGGCATTTAGTTTGAAGACAATAAGAGGTATTACAAGGGGAACCGAGGAAGGAAGGTATGGAAAAAAGACATAGTTTTATATAAGGGTATTCATAAGATAGTTTAAAAGTCTATACTACTAAATGCATTAACTGGTGAGAGAGAACAGTTGATATTCATAAGACCAGATC